>JAGWEN010000146.1:0-217401 GCA_018703685.1 Orius laevigatus | reverse complement strand
TTGTTCGAGAGAGAGAGGATCTTTGTGCTTGTCCTGATCACGAATATACAGGCCTTAGCCTAGGAGCCTCCTAGACCACCTCAATAGCCTTTCGTGATCCTTAGAGTGTCCTGATCACGAATATACAGGCCTTAGCCTAGGAGCCTCCTAGACCACCTCAATAGCCTTTTCGTGATCCTTAGAGTGTCCTGATCACGAATATACAGGCCTCTAGCCTAGGAGCCTCCTAGACCACCTCAATAGCCTTTTCGTGATCCTTAGAGTGTCCTGATCACGAATATACAGGCCTTTAGCCTAGGAGCCTCCTAGACCACCTCAATAGCCTTTTTGTGATCCTTAGAGTGTCCTGATCACGAATATACAGGCCTTTAGCCTAGGAGCCTCCTAGACCACCTCAATAGCCTTTTCGTGATCCTTAGAGTGTCCTGATCACGAATATACAGGCCTCTAGCCTAGGAGCCTCCTAGACCACCTCAATAGCCTTTTCGTGATCCTTAGAGTGTCCTGATCACGAATATACAGGCCTTTAGCCTAGGAGCCTCCTAGACCACCACAAAAGCCTTTTCGTGATCCTTGGAGTGTCCTGATCACGAATATACAGGCCTCTAGCCTAGGAGCCTCCTAGACAACCTCAATAGCCTTTTCGTGATCCTTAGAGTGTCCTGATCACGAATATACAGGCCTCTAGCCTAGGAGCCTCCTAGAACACCTCAATAGCCTTTTTGTGATCCTTAGAGTGTCCTGATCACGAATATACAGGCCTTTAGCCTAGGAGCCTCCTAGACCACCTCAATAGCCTTTTCGTGATCCTTAGAGTGTCCTGATCACGAATATACAGGCCTCTAGCCTAGGAGCCTCCTAGACAACCTCAATAGCCTTTTCGTGATCCTTAGAGTGTCCTGATCACGAATATACAGGCCTTTAGCCTAGGAGCCTCCTAGACCACCTCAATAGCCTTTTCGTGATCCTTAGAGTGTCCTGATCACAAATATACAGGCCTTTAGCCTAGGAGCCTCCTAGACAACCTCAATAGCCTTTTTGTGATCCTTAGAGTGCCCTGATCACGAATATACAGGCCTCTAGCCTAGGAGCCTCCTAGACCACCTCAATAGCCTTTTCGTGATCCCCAGAGTGTCCTGATCACAAAATACAGGCCTGTAGCCTAGGAGCCTCCTAGACCACCTCAATAGCCTCTTTCCTACGGAAATCTGCTCAAAATAAAAATTACCTGATAAAATTGACAAGCTAAAAGCATTGTAACCCAAATGGTATGCACAGTAGCATTGATGGCGACAAAAAACACCCAACTGTTGCACTGCGCGGTGACCACCAAATCTAAAATAAAAAATGGTTATTTTCTTATTTTATTTATTATTTATGTGATATACTTTGTAAAAAATTGTCTGAGGTTTCTGGGCACATGGCAGTCCAGAACATTGAACAGCCATACAATAAGAATAGGCACATAGTTATTAACATAATTAAATATCCTATGAAATATTTGTGGTTTCTGGCACCTTAAAAGATAAAGTTAGAAAAAAATGAATGAATGGAATAAAGGGGTCGAACCAATGCAGTTGTTGATCCAAGGGCAATGGTGGTCGAATTTGGCGACGCAGACGTTGCAAATGGAACAATGTTTGGATCGGATGGGCTTCCGGACGAGACACGAGCTGCAAAAATATTGAGTGTCGAACCCACCTCTTTCGGCCAATTCGATTATTGTCTGAAAAAACTTAAAAAATTATATTATGTGAATATGAAATGTATTTTTCGATCAGCGTTTTTTTCGCGGGAAGGTCCCATTATGTCTTACCCTAAACTTCTGGTCTTGCGTGGTCGCCACAACGCCCGGATCGCCACCCCACGACTTATAAAAGAAGTGCCAAAGGAGCGACGACGTCACCAGAAATATGATCGAAGTGATCAACGGCATCGTCGGACTCAACCAAAGAATCCATGTCAAATAAAACCAAAACTAAACAAAAATTTAGAGCGAAACTTTCAATAAAAATGTTTACCTTAGTAGCTAAATAAACAGAAAGAGGAAGAATATTGATAAGACGTTCATCGAAAACGAATCTCGTTGAAAAATGAAGAGCGATTCCTCCACATATTAAAACGGCGATTTTAATTTGATAAGGCATACTGCTCTGTAACGTCATACCGACTAGATAAAACATAAAAAACGGTGTCGACACCATACTATAATATCTTATTCTCTAAAATAAAATATATTAAAAAACCTGCTCAATTTTTCTTTAAAAAACGTTTACTTTGTCATTTTTAATTCTTTGACAAAATGTGTTTCTTTGGCTTACTAAAGAATGTTCTTTGACTTTGTCGACTACTTTTTTGCCGACCCAAGCTAAAGCGTCAGGCGATGAGAGTAAAGCATAACATGTAATGCCCTGAAAATTTATTAGATTAAATAAAAAAATAATACAAATTGAATCTTACTTGGTTATTTTGTACATCTAAACTCGCCCCGTTCATTATAAGGGTTGAAACTGCTAAATGGTTGCGATAAATGATGGCCCAATGGAGTGGAGTGTTCCCTTGTATTGAATCTTGCATCGTTGTACTTGCTCCGAATGTTAGAAGCAATCTTGTTGGGTCCAAGCTTAAAGATCAAATAATTAACATTTAGCAGGGGCGGACTGGCCCGGGTAATACATAGAGGGGGCGCCCCCCCGGGTCAAGTTTTTTTTTTAAGCGTTATTTTTGCTCAGTGGCTCCCAAACTGGAGGCGCACCCCCTAGCCCTAGGGGGGCGTAAGCTGACCCCAGGGGGGTGTGGGAAAGCTCAAGATTTTTTGTGTGCAAATATCCCCAAAAATTCGTGAAAAACCTCAAAATCAACATTTGTAAAGCCTAATTTTCGTCAAAACATTTGTAAAGCCCAATTTTGGTTTAAAAAACCCTCGAAATCAACATTTATGACTCCTAATTTTCGTACAAAAACCTTAAAATTTAAAATAACCTTAAAAACATTTAAAAGCCAAATTTTCGTCAAAAACCTCAAAATCAAC
Organism: Orius laevigatus; assembly: GCA_018703685.1. Classification (NCBI taxonomy): domain Eukaryota; kingdom Metazoa; phylum Arthropoda; class Insecta; order Hemiptera; family Anthocoridae; genus Orius; species Orius laevigatus. Next base: position 214,370 of record JAGWEN010000146.1, on the reverse strand, counting down.
ATTTATAAATGTCTAATTTTCGTCCAAAAACCTCATATTCAACATTTATAAAGCCAAATTTTCGTCCAAAAACCTCATATTCAACATTTATAAAGCCAAAATTTCGTCAAAAACCTCAAAATCAACATTTTGCCTAATTTTCGTCAAAAAACCTCAAAATCAACTTTAAATTGGCAATTTTTTGTCAAAAACATTTGTAAAGCCCAATTTTGGTTTAAAAAACCCTCGAAATCAACATTTATGACTCCTAATTTTCGTACAAAAACCTTAAAATTTAAAATAACCTTAAAAACAATTAAAAGCCAAATTTTCGTCAAAAACCTCAAAATCAACATTTATAAATGTCTAATTTTCGTCCAAAAACCTCATATTCAACATTTATAAAGCCAAATTTTCGTCAAAAACCTCAAAATCAACATTTTGCCTAATTTTCGTCAAAAAACCTCAAAATCAACTTTAAATTGGCAATTTTTTGTCAAAAACATTTGTAAAGCCCAATTTTGGTTTAAAAACCCTCGAAATCAACATTTATGACTCCTAATTTTCGTACAAAAACCTTAAAATTTAAAATAACCTTAAAAACATTTAAAAGCCAAATTTTCGTCAAAAACCTCAAAATCAACATTTATAAATGTCTAATTTTCGTCCAAAAACCTCATATTCAAACTTTATAAAGCCAAATTTTCGTCCAAAAACCTCATATTCAACATTTATAAAGCCAAAATTTCGTCAAAAACCTCAAAATCAACATTTATAAATGCCTAATTTTCGTCAAAAAACCTCAAAATCAACTTTAAATTGGCAATTTTTTGTCAAAAACATTTGTAAAGCCCAATTTTGGTTTAAAAAACCCTCGAAATCAACATTTATGACTCCTAATTTTCGTACAAAAACCTTAAAATTTAAAATAACCTTAAAAACATTTAAAAGCCAAATTTTCGTCAAAAACCTCAAAATCAACATTTATAAATGTCTAATTTTCGTCCAAAAACCTCATATTCAAACTTTATAAAGCCAAATTTTCGTCCAAAAACCTCATATTCAACATTTATAAAGCCAAAATTTCGTCAAAAACCTCAAAATCAACATTTTGCCTAATTTTCGTCAAAAAACCTCAAAATCAACTTTAAATTGGCAATTTTTTGTCAAAAACATTTGTAAAGCCCAATTTTGGTTTAAAAAACCCTCGAAATCAACATTTATGACTCCTAATTTTCGTACAAAAACCTTAAAATTTAAAATAACCTTAAAAACATTTAAAAGCCAAATTTTCGTCAAAAACCTCAAAATCAACATTTATAAATGTCTAATTTTCGTCCAAAAACCTCATATTCAAACTTTATAAAGCCAAATTTTCGTCCAAAAACCTCATATTCAACATTTATAAAGCCAAAATTTCGTCAAAAACCTCAAAATCAACATTTTGCCTAATTTTCGTCAAAAAACCTCAAAATCAACTTTAAATTGGCAATTTTTTGTCAAAAACATTTGTAAAGCCCAATTTTGGTTTAAAAAACCCTCGAAATCAACATTTATGACTCCTAATTTTCGTACAAAAACCTTAAAATTTAAAATAACCTTAAAAACATTTAAAAGCCAAATTTTCGTCAAAAACCTCAAAATCAACATTTATAAATGTCTAATTTTCGTCCAAAAACCTCATATTCAAACTTTATAAAGCCAAATTTTCGTCCAAAAACCTCATATTCAACATTTATAAAGCCAAAATTTCGTCAAAAACCTCAAAATCAACATTTTGCCTAATTTTCGTCAAAAAACCTCAAAATCAACTTTAAATTGGCAATTTTTTGTCAAAAACATTTGTAAAGCCCAATTTTGGTTTAAAAAACCCTCGAAATCAACATTTATGACTCCTAATTTTCGTACAAAAACCTTAAAATTTAAAATAACCTTAAAAACAATTAAAAGCCAAATTTTCGTCAAAAACCTCAAAATCAACATTTATAAATGTCTAATTTTCGTCCAAAAACCTCATATTCAAACTTTATAAAGCCAAATTTTCGTCCAAAAACCTCATATTCAACATTTATAAAGCCAAAATTTCGTCAAAAACCTCAAAATCAACATTTATAAATGCCTAATTTTCGTCAAAAAACCTCAAAATCAACTTTAAATTGGCAATTTTTTGTCAAAAACCTCCTAATCATGGTTATAAGAGCAAATTTTTTTTTTGTCAAAAAATCTCAAAATTAACGTTTTAAGTGCAATTTCCTTTGTCAAAAACCTCAAAAATCACTATTTAAGAAGCCCAATTTTTGTCAAAAAACCTCAAAATCAACATTTTAAAACCCTTTCATTCAAAACCCTCAAAGTTAACATTCAAAACTTTAGGGGGGGAGGGGGGCAAAGGTTTTAATTTGTTTAAAAGGGGGGCGCGCTGTGAAAAAGTTTGGGAACCTCTGTTTTTGCTGAATATATTTTTCTAAGAGCCAATTTTCTGTGAAAATTTTCTGCGCCCCCTTAACTGAAAACCCACCCACACCCTAAGGTCCCAGTCCGCCCCTGACATTTAGAAGGTAACCTTAGGCAAGCCAGGAGATATGTGGCTAGGTAGTTCTCACTATAACATGGAAAAAAGGATCATACCTAGTAACTTTTTGGCAGCTCCACATTAAAGGCGTCATCCCATTTTTATCTTGTAAATTAGGGCTGGTCCCTTTGGCGATGAGGTAGGCGACTATGGACGTATGTCCACTTTGTGCGGCAACATGTATGCAGGCACAACCTTCAGCATCCAACACCGAAGGGTCAGCGCCATATTGCATTAATAGTGTGACGCTACCTAAATGCCCTTGCCTGAAAGATAAAAAATCGTTAGATCCACAAAAGTGCTGCTATTCCCTGCAAGATAAATGCAGCCATATATAGCCTGTGGACTGGGACTTGAAATTTTCAGGGGTTTTGCTAAGATTCTGAGAAAAGTAATGTCTTCTCTATACCACCCTAAAAGACTCGATTTACCTTGTAGCCCAGTGTAATGGTGTTGCTTTGAGTTCGCCACCAATAGCATCAACAATGGCACCTTTGCTAACATAATAGCGAATGATATCTTGACGGTTGTTGATGGCCGCCCAATGAAGGATGGTAACCGTCTCATCATCAGGTTGATTAACATCGTATCCGCCTTCGATCAATTCCTTACATCGATCGATCAAACCGTACTAAAAAATGGTTAAAAATTGAATTTTAAACTTGAATTTTGAGTACTTGGGTCGCCTTCACGATGTCGAAATCGCTTCCATCTTCCTGCGACGGAAGAGACTGCGCCGGGTCTTGAAAAATCTGAGAAGGCACCGGCTTTCCATGTGAATGCGTGTGCCCGAAATGTGTCTTGCAATGTGCACCCTGAAAAAATAAGAATAAACTTAAAGATAGAAGGAACCAGCGAAGGATTGATTATCTCGGGGAAGCAAGTAATGAGATGCTCCGTCCTGAATAGGACACATTAGGGAACTTAAAATGGAACACATTAGGGTACATGATGGATATTAATTTAAATAATTTATGCTAGGTAGTTGGTTTAGTATAATTACGAATTTCTTCAACCTTGATTGAGAGGGTGGCGATCAGGGTATTCAGAACCCAGAGGGTGGTGATTGAGCGTTCATAGAGTAGGGTATTCATAGAGTGGTGATTAAGGTATTCAGAGAGTGGCGATCAGGGTACGCATAGGGTGGTGTTCAGAATACTCAGATGGTGGTTATCAGGGTATTCAGAAGGTGATAAGAGTATTCATAGAATGGTGAGGTATTCAGTGAGTGGTGATTAGGGTATTCAAAGAGTGGTGATTAGCGTATTCAGAGATTGGTAATTGTAAAGAGTGGTGATTAGGGTATTCATTGAATTGATTATAATATTCATTGAATTGGTGATTAGGGTATTCTTAGTTGTGATTAGGGTATTCTGAGAGTGGTGCTTAGGGTATTCAGTGAATTGGGGATAAGGATATTCAGTGAGCGGTGATTAGGGTATTCACTATTCAGTGAGTGGTGATTAGGGTATTCACTATTCAGTGAGTGGTGATTAGCATATTCAGAGATTAGTGATTAGAGTATTCAGAGATTGGTGATTAGGGTATTCAGAGAGTGGTGATTAGGTTATTCATTGAATTGGTGATTATAGTATTCATTGAATTGGTGATTAGGGTATTCTGAGAGTGGTGATTAGGGTGTTCTGAGTGGTGATTAGGGTATTCTGAGAGTGGTGCTTAGGGTATTCAGTGAATTGGTGATAAGGATATTCAGTGAGCGGTGATTAGGGTATTCACTATTCAGTGAGTGGTGATTAGGGTATTCACTATTCAGCAAGTGGTGATTAGCATATTCACTATTCAGCAAGTGGTTATTAGCATATTCACTATTCAGCAAGTGGTGATTAGCATATTCAGAGAGTGGTGATTAGGGTATTCAGAGAGTGGTGATTAGGGTATTCAGAGATTGGTGATTAGGGTATTCAGAAAGTGGTGATTAGGGTATTCAGAGATTGGTGATTAGGGTATTCATTGAATTGGTGATTATAATATTCATTGAATTGGTGATTATGGTATTCATTGAATTGGTGATTAGGATATTCATTGAATTGGTGATTATGGTATTCATTGAATTGGTGCTTAGGGTATTCAGTGAGTGGTGACTAGGGTATTCAGTGAATGGTGATTACTGATTAGGGTATTCAGAGATTGGTGATTAGGGTATCCATTGAATTGGTGATTAGGGTATTCATTGAATTGGTGATTATGGTATTCATTGAATTGGTGATTATGGTATTCATTGAATTGGTGATTAGGGTATTCATTGAATTGGTGATTATGGTATTCATTGAATTGGTGATTAGGGTATTCAGTGAGTGGTGATTAGGGTATTCAGTGAATGGTGATTACTGATTAGGGTATTCAGTGAGTGTTGATTAGGGTATTCAGTGAGTGGTGGTTAGGGTATTCAGTGAATTGGTGATTAGGGTATTCAGTGAGTGGTGATTAGGGTATTCATAGGGTGGTGATCAGGACGTTCAAATAAGCTAGTGGTGTTCAGAATACTCGGATGGTGGTGATCAGGGTAGTCATAATGTGGTTTTTAGGGTATGCATAGAGTGGTGATTGAGGTATTCAGTGAGTGGCTATTAGGCGGTGATTATGGTATTCATAGGGTGTTAATCAGGGTATTTATAGGGTGGTGATCAGTGTATCCAGAGGGTATCGATTAGTGATCAAGTGGTGGCAATCAGGGGGTGCCGATTAGGGTATTCAGAGGATGGCGGTCAGGGTATTCAAAGGGTGTAGAACCACTGGACAGGGCTAATGGGCTCCAAGTTAGGAGATGCAAACCTTTATTATCTTTCAGTAGGGTCATAGAACTCACGAACTACACAACTTAATTATTATTTGCAGCTTTTATAACTTATAAATATCGATTTAAAATCAATTATACTTACATACTCGCCCAAATTAACCGGATTACAGGCAGTACAGTATTCGGGAGGATTCATTATTCAAATCCAAATTTTAAAAAGAGACATTTAACAAACAGGAAATGGTCTCAAAATTAGTTAAAAGCAAGCAGTAAAAAAAAGGGAATCTTTTTTAAAAAATAAAATAAAAAAGCATTAGTCAGGAAATTGGGAGGATGTTTGACGACTGTGGCGTTTTCGATCTTCTATTTATTTCATAACCTTCACTTGAAGAACCAATCGAAGGTTTTTATGACGTCATCGCGGTGAATCGTGAACTATGTATTTCTTGTTAAAAATGTTATGAATCATGAATTTACTATTCTAGAAGAGTATTAAGTAACGAAATGAATAAATTGTGGTATAAAAATAGTGGTAAAAACTATGAAAATAGTAAATTATGTCTAAAATAGCAGGTACAAAGTAGCTGATCATCACTGCTATTGGTTGTATCAATCGTTCGTCTTTTCACGTTCAACTTGTAGAGACATGCAGAGTGTGATGCTGAAAACGAACCTCCAAAAAAGCTGAAGCTGCTCAAAGAAAACAACACGCTTTATTTTCTCTTGAATAAATCTTTAATTTTTGTCGCTTTTGGTCATCTTTATCCATTAAAAGGTACGTAAATGGGTTTTTGGAATTATTTTTTGTCAATGCTGATATAAGTTGGCCGTTCAAAATGTGTTCGGGGTGAATCGTTGAATTAGTCGTTTGTCCTTAATTTTGACCGTATGATCTTTTAAGGTTTTAATTTTTCAACTTTTCAATTTATTTTCTTGATATTTTATATCAATTTCTTTGAAACTTTCTTGTGCTGGTGTTATTGACCACGTGCTCGTAAACACGCGCCAAAAGGTAAATATCGGATATGATTTTAGGTGAACTCGTTTTCCATGTGTTTTTAGGAAGATTTTGGTCTTGGGGCTGTAGTATTGGAGAATTTGGAGATTTGAATCGCTGGTGTGGCCTACGTGATTGAAATTTGTGGTGGCAATTCTAGAAGTTTAGTTTTTTGGTGGTTTGCTAGTTTTTCAAGCTCGTTGGCTAGTACACTTAGCATTAGATCCCTTGGGGTCAGATTTTGATCTCACTCGGTATGCTTGGCGCCGCCAAAGTTGGCAGTATCCTCATGAACCAGCCAACCACCCAAAATCTATCCAATCTACATCAAAAACCAGCTAAAAACCTTAAAACTAGCTAATGCATGTCCAAAACTAGGCAACCATCCCAAAAACTAGACAACCACGCCAAAAACTAGCCAATCTACGTCAAAAACCCCAAAACTAGCTAATGCATGTCCAAAACTAGGCAACCATCCGAAAAACTAGCCAACCACGCCAAAAACAAGCCAGCCACCCAAAATGTAGCCAATCTACGTCAAAAACCAGCTAAAAACCTTAAAACTAGCTAATGCATGTCCAAAACTAGGCAACCATCCGAAAAACTAGCCAACCACGCCAAAAACAAGCCAGCCACCCAAAATGTAGCCAATCTACGTCAAAAACCAGCTTAAAACCATAAAACTAGCTAATGCACGTCCAAAATTAGGCAGCCATCCGAAAAACTAGCCAACCACGCCAAAAACAAGCCAGCCACCCAAAATGTAGCCAATCTACGTCAAAAACCAGCTTAAAACCATAAAACTAGCTAATGCACGTCCAAAATTAGGCAGCCATCCGAAAAACTAGCCAACCACGCCAAAAACAAGCCAGCCACCCAAAATGTAGCCAATCTACGTCAAAAACCAGCTTAAAACCATAAAACTAGCTAATGCACCCTGAAAACTAGGCAACCATCCGAAAAACTAGCCAACCACGCCAAAAACAAGCCAGAAACCCAAAATGTAGCCAATCTACGTCAAAAACCAGCTTAAAACCCTAAAACTAGCTAATGCACGTCCAAAATTAGGCAGCCATCCGAAAAACTAGCCAACCACGCCAAAAACAAGCCAGCCACCCAAAATGTAGCCAATCTACGTCAAAAACCAGCTTAAAACCATAAAACTAGCTAATGCACGTCCAAAATTAGGCAGCCATCCGAAAAACTAGCCAACCACGCCAAAAACAAGCCAGCACCCAAAATGTAGCCAATCTACGTCAAAAACCAGCTTAAAACCATAAAACTAGCTAATGCACGTCAAAATTAGGCAGCCATCCGAAAAACTAGCCAACCCACGCCAAAACAAGCCAGCCACCCAAAATGTAGCCAATCTATGTCAAAAACCAGCTTAAAACCATAAAACTAGCTAATTTACCCTGAAAACTAGGCAACCATCCGAAAAAAACTAGCCAACCACGCCAAAAACAAGCCAGAAACCCAAAATGTAGCCAATCTACGTCAAAAACCAGCTTAAAACCCTAAAACTAGCTAATGCACGTCCAAAATTAGGCAGCCATCCGAAAAACTAGCCAACCACGCCAAAAACAAGCCAGCCACCCAAAATGTAGCCAATCTACGTCAAAAACCAGCTTAAAACCATAAAACTAGCTAATGCACCCTGAAAACTAGGCAACCATCCGAAAAACTAGCCAACCACGCCAAAAACAAGCCAGCCACCCAAACTGTAGCCAATCTACGTCAAAAACCAGCTTAAAACCCTAAAACTAGCTAATGCACGTCCAAAATTAGGCAGCCTTCCGAAAAACTAGCCAACCACGCCAAAAACAAGCCAGCCACCCAAAATGTAGCCAATCTACGTCAAAAACCAGCTTAAAACCATAAAACTAGCTAATGCACGTCCAAAATAAGGCAGCCATCCCCAAAACTAGCCAACCACGCCAAAAACTAGTCAATCTATGTCAAAAATCACCTAAAACCCCTAAAAATAGCTAATGCATGTCCAAAACTAGGCAACCATCCTAAAAACTAGCCAACCATGCCAAAAACAAGCCAGAAACCCAAAATGTAGCCAATCTACGTCAAAAACCAGCTTAAAACCATAAAACTAGCTAATGCACGTCCAAAATTAGGCAGCCTTCCGAAAAACTAGCCAACCACGCCAAAAACAAACCAGCCGCCCAAAATGTAGCCAATCTACGTCAAAAACCAGCTTAAAACCATAAAACTAGCTAATGCACGTCCAAAATAAGGCAGCCATCCCCAAAACTAGCCAACCACGCCAAAAACTAGCCAATCTATGTTAAAAATCACCTAAAACCCCTAAAACTAGCTAATGCACGTCCAAAATTAGGCAGCCTTCCGAAAAACTAGAGAACCACGCCAAAAACAAGCCAGCCACCCAAAATGTAGCCAATCTACGTCAAAAACCAGCTTAAAACCATAAAACTAGCTAATGCACATCCAAAATAGGGCAGCCATCCCCAAAACTAGCCAACCACGCCAAAAACTAGTCAATCTATGTCAAAAATCACCTAAAACCCCTAAAAATAGCTAATGCATGTCCAAAACTAGGCAACCATCCTAAAAACTAGCCAACCACGCCAAAAACTAGCCAACCACCCAAAATCTAGCCAACTACGCCAAAAACAAGCCAGCCACCCAAAATGTAGCCAATCTACGTCAAAAACCAGCTTAAAACCATAAAACTAGCTAATGCACCCTGAAAACTAGGCAACCATCCGAAAAACTAGCCAACCATGCCAAAAACAAGCCAGAAACCCAAAATGTAGCCAATCTACGTCAAAAACCAGCTTAAAACCATAAAACTAGCTAATGCACGTCCAAAATTAGGCAGCCTTCCGAAAAACTAGTCAACCACGCCAAAAACAAACCAGCCACCCAAAATGTAGCCAATCTACGTCAAAAACCAGCTTAAAACCATAAAACTAGCTAATGCACGTCCAAAATAAGGCAGCCATCCCCAAAACTAGCCAACCACGCCAAAAACTAGCCAATCTATGTTAAAAATCACCTAAAACCCCTAAAACTAGCTAATGCATGTCCAAAACTAGGCAACCATCCTAAAAACTAGCCAACCACGCCAAAAACAAGCTAGCCACCAAAAATGTAGCCAATCTACGTCAAAAACCAGCTTAAAACCATAAAACTAGCTAATGCACGTCCAAAATAAGGCAGCCATCCCCAAAACTAGCCAACCACGCCAAAAACTAGTCAATCTATGTCAAAAATCACCTAAAACCCCTAAAAATAGCTAATGCATGTCCAAAACTAGGCAACCATCCTAAAAACTAGCCAACCACGCCAAAAACTAGCCAACCACCCAAAATCTAGCCAATTTACGTCAAAAACCAGCTAAAACCCCTAAAGCTAGCTAATGCATGTCCAAAACTAGGCAACCATCCCAAAAACTAGCCAACCACCCAAAATCTAGCCAATCTACTGAAAAAACCAGCTTAAAACCCTAAAACTAGCTAATGCATGTCCAAAACTAGGCAATCCCAAAAACTAGCCAACCCCCCAAAATCTAGCCAATCTATATCTTAAACCAGCTTAAAACCCTAAAACTAGCTAATGCACATCCTAAACTAGACAACCATCCCAAAAACTAGCCAACTACCCCAAGGGGATACTGCTCGCTGTTTATGTGCTTCCACAATAACCCAGGTAATTACTGTTCACCCTACAAACCAACCAACCACCCACAAAACAAGCCAAAATACGTCAAAAACCAGCTAAAATCCCTTAAATCTGTCCAATGTGTGTACGTCAAAAACTAGGCAATCACCCCAAAAATTAGCCAACGTTAGTCAAAAACCAGTCAACCACCCTAAAATCTAGCCAATCTACGTCAAAAACGAGCTAACAACTCTAAAGCTAGGTAATGCACGTCAAAAACTAGGCAACCACCCAAAAATAATCACAAAAATACTGCTTAGTAGTAGTTCTGAAATGTTTCCTAAAGAAATTAGGAAAACCAGACTACTCTATTTTTTAAACGTATTATTTCTTTGATTTTTGACAATTTGAACTGTTTAAAACCCTATGATTGGACGTCCTAGCTCTTCTTATTAAAAACCCTTCAACTTACGATTGCAATTTTTGTTTCAGATTGTTCTAAAATGGATGATACTTACTCGTTGGATTTGAATATCAGCAACAGCTTTCTTGAGTCATCTCAATCCAGCGAAACTGAAGAAGAGTTAGCTGTTAAACTTGAAAAAGAGGACGAAGAGTCTGATTCGCTTTCTGAAATCGGAGAGGAAATAAATTACAATCAACGCCAGGAAAATTTCAGCGCTTCAAGGAACTTCAACATCAAAATTATGTCCCCAATTCTTGAATGCCGCGAATCCGATTTTGATGTCCCAGGTTTAGAAAAGTATGAGACTTCCGGTCCGCCGAAAACTCTCAAAGAAATGGAAACCATTACACTTTACGAGATACATGGTATCAACCCGAATCATTTAAGAAGAGGTAGGGGAACCAAAAATGCCGCTGAAGACCCAGAAGAATCGGATGCAAAGAAAATCAAAATTGCAGAAAAAATTGAAGCCAAGAATAATGAAGTCAAAGATAAAATGGCAAATGACGCTGAAACGGATAAAACCACCAAACGAGGTCGTCGTGGTCAGAAAATCAAGGATGTCGCTGAACACCAAGAAGAATCGGATGCGAAGAAAATCAAAATGGAAGAAAAAATTGAAGCCAAGAATGATGAAGTTGAAGATAAAATGGCAAATGAAGCTGAAACAGATAAAACCACCAAACGAGGTCGTCGTGGTCAGAAAATCAAGGATGTCGCTGAACACCAAGAAGAATCGGATGCGAAGAAAATCAAAATGGAAGAAAAAATTGAAGACAAGAATGATGAAGTTGAAGATAAAATGGCAAATGAAGCTGAAACAGATAAAACCACCAAACGAGGTCGTCGTGGACAGAAAATCAAGGATGTCACTGAAGACAAAGAAGAATCTGATGCAAAAAAAATCAAAACGGCTGAAAAAATTGAAGCCAAGAATGATAAAGTCGATGATAAAATTGTAAACGACGATGAAACTGATAAAACCACCAAAAGAGGTCGACGTGGTCAGAAAACCAAGGATGCTGCTGAAGAGCCAGAAGAAGTTGCACCTCAAAAGCCTGAAGATGAGGTCAAGAATGAAGATGTCGAGGAAAAAATTGACGCTGAATCAGATGAAACAGTCAAAAGAGGTCGACGAGGTCAAAAAATTAAGAATGCTGCTGAAGAAGTCGTTGCCAAGAAAAAGGCTGAAAAACCCAAGGTAGAAGGCGCCGATGCTGACCAAGATGTTGAAAAAAATGCAAAAGCCTCTAAAGTCGTTGAAAAAATTGAGAAAACCACCAAGAGGCCGAGAAAAATTCAGGAGAAAAAAAATTCTGATGAAGATCCTCAAGAGGCTCAAGTCGTGAATGGAAAAGCCGAAGATAAAGTTTTAAGCGACCCTGAAACAGATAAAACCTCAAAACGAGGCCGACGAGGTCAGAAAATCAAGAATGCTGCTGAAGAAGCTGCTCCTCAGGCTGAAGATGAGGAGAATGAAGAAGTCGAAGATAAAAATGCAAACGGCACTAAAACAGATAAAACCGCCAAAAATGTTCGACGAGGTCAGAAAATTAAGAATCCCGCTGAAGAGCCAGAAGCTGCACCTCAAATGCCTGAAGATGAGGTTGAGACTGAAGAAGTCGAGGATGAGGAGAACATTTTAAACGAGGCTGAAACAGATGAAACCACTAAACGAGGCCGACGAGGTCAGAAAATCAAGAATGTCGCCGAAGAAGCTAAGGAACCCAAAATGGCTGAAAAACCCAAGGTTGGCACCGATGCTGACCAGGACGTCGAAAAGAAGACCAAATCCTCTAAAATCGCTGAAAAAACAGAGAAAACCACCAAGAGACCCAGAAAAGTTCAGGAGATCAAAAATTCTGATGAAGAGCCTGAAGAATTGGTTGAAAAGAAATCCAAAGTTCCAAGAGGTGCTTCAAAAATACCTGAAAAAATCACTAAACAACCTAAAAAGGACATCAAACGCAAAAATGACACTGAAGAGCCAGAAGTCGGAAAAAAACTCAAAACGGCTCAAAAGCCCGAAGAAGACACCGAAGAAGAAAACATGGATGCTGAAATTCCTGAGATTCCTGAGAAAGCCGCCAAACGAGGTCGGAAAGCTCAGAACGTCCCCGAAAAGCCTGAATTATTGCCTGTGATAAAACCAAAAAGGGCTCAAAAGCCCAAAGTTGATGACCTTCCTGAAAAAACCAACCCACGTACTAAAAAAGTTCAAGAAAAGAAAAACCCCGAAGAGGCGGAAAAATCGGATGAAAAGAAGTCCAAAAACGCCGTTTTGACTTCTGAAGTCAATCATAAACCGAAACGTCGCAATATAATCGAGGAGTCGAAAAAAGACGAAAAAGTTGTCGATAAAGAAAAAAAAGTGACCGGAAGAAAAATAAAAGAACCTACTAAAGGCAATACCATAAAACCTGATGAGCTTGACATTAAGAAGAAAACCGCTAAAGAGCCGAAGAAAAACAACAAAGAAGTCGCTGAGAAACAACCAGAGGCACCCAAGAAGAAAAACGAACCGAAAAAAGAACCTCAACAATCCATTAGGACGTTAAGGTCTCAAAAATAAAGTATAAAGCATTTTCTTTATAATATTGCTTTTTTTCCTACTTTTTCTATTCTAAAAAGCAAATTTATCTCTTTAATTTTATTTTTCTTTTTAATTATGTTTAATAACTTTTTGTTTACTTTTTTTTTTTACTGTGTTCATTCAAAATTTGTAGGTGCTCTTATATGTTATAATTAAAACCAATTTTTTTTTTTTGCTCCTATTACTTGTATTAATAATTTCCAATTCCCAAATTTCTCAGGAGCTGAATCCTTTCCTTCAGTTCCTTCCTCTTCCTGCAATGTCTCCTCAATGCCTGTGTTGGCTGTTGATTCATCGTCGTCCTGGCAAACCTGCTGCAACGTTTTCACCAACCAAAAGTTATCAATTTATGAAGAAAGAAAACATAGTTATATTTAAAAATGTGAGAACATAATTTTTGTTGCTAGTGTGAGAAAAGTAAGGAACTCCGAAGTCAAGTTTGGTTCCAGATTGTTAAATTTTATCTTCCATGCAAGTCTTATTGAAACAACCATTAACATTTCCTTGAAGGATGAATTCAAAGCTTTAGGAAAGTGCCAATCCAATTCCATAAATGTTTTTGAAATTTTGTCATTCTCCAAGTTGTTAGATCACCTTTTGGGCTGGTTGGGACCCCTACTATTGTCTCCAGTCATTTGGATCCCCTTTTATGCGATTTGGACTTTGGAGCCATTTACATTTGGTTTTTACATCCTTTCATGCAGTTAGGACTATTTTAATGCGGTTTGGAAACCCTTTTGTTCAGTTTGGACTGCTTTTTATGTGGTTTGGGCCCTGTATATATGGTTTGGACCCCTTTTCATGAGGTTTGATGTCTTTTATGTGATTTGGGCACCTTTTCATGCGTTTTGGACTCCTTCAGTTTACACACATTTTTATGAGGATTTTACTCTTTTTATGAGGTTTGGGCCCATTTACATGCGGTTTTTGGTCCCTTTTTTACCTTTCTCAAAAATAAAGTTATTGTATTACCCTCGAACTGAACCCACTTTTTGAGAAAGTTCCAGTTTTGGAGCTCCTCCTCCATACCAGACCAGATTTAAAAAGGTGATAGAACCCCTTTTCATGAAGTTTGGACCCTTTTTCATGGAGTTTGGACCCCTTTCATGCAGTTTGGACCCCTTTTCATGAAGTTAGGACCCCTTTCATGCAGTTTGGACCCCTTTTATGCAGTTTGGACCCCTTTTCATGCAGTTTGGACCCCTTTTCATGAAGTTTGGACCCCTTTTCATGAAGTTTGGACCCCTTTTCATGAAGTTTGGACCCTTTTTCATGCAGTTAGGACCCCTTTTCATGAAGTTTGAACCCCTTTTAATGCAATTTGGACCCTTTTCATGAAGTTTGAACCCTTTTTAATGCAGTTTGGACCCCTGTTTATGCAGTTTGGACCCCTGTTTATGCAGTTTGGACCCCTTTTCATGAAGTTTCGACCCTTTTCATGCAGTTTGGACCCCTTTTCATGAAGTTTGGACCCATTTCATGAAATTTGGACCCTTTTCATGAAGTTTGAACCCTTTTTAATGCAGTCTGGACCCCTGTTTATGCAGTTTGGACCCCTTTTCATGAAGTTTCGACCCTTTTCATGCAGTTTGGACCCATTTCATGAAATTTGGACCCCTTTTCATGCAGTTTGGACCCCTTTTAATGCAATTTGGACCCCTTTTCATGCAATTTGGACCCCTTTTCATGCAATTTGGACCCCTTTTCATGCAGTTTGGATCACTTTGAACCCCTTTGAAAAGGGGTGAAAATTTCAAGTGGTTTGGACGGTCCACCGTCCAACCAAATTGGACCACTTTTCCAGCAGAAAAAAAGTATGATATTTTTTAGTCCCTAATTAGATCAGGACCCTCTGCAGATCCAAAGCCCATAGTGCCCAGTAGCAGTCCAGGCCATTGACTGAGCAGGCCTGTCGAAGGTTTCAAATGCACATCAATGGTCCAGGGCCAAGGATATTAGACAGTAGACACCTTGTTAGACATCAGGCAAACTGCACTCTGCATAGGGACCATAGATCACCTCCTCTTCAGCAGTCTAACAGTGAATTTACCGCCCAAATTCCAGCGCATGCCCGCTTGCAGCAGTTCAATCTTGCCTCGCAACAGGCGATAGCGCTGCTCACATTTCTCAATTTGTGAGGTCAACCGCAAATCTACGATTCACACTTCACAGCTTTTTTATTTCAATCTGTATTCCGTCGGATTTCTTTTAACTTTTAGGTATTTTTTTATCCCGTTCGAATTATTCGATCTTTTAAACAGGAACCTGAGTGATGAGCGTAGTTTGTCAGCCTCAAAATGTCCTCTGTGAATGACGAAATACCTTTCAAACACGTAAGTTTAATTTTCAAAATAAATCACTAATTTTTAGTTGATTCTGTGCCTTTTTGCTTTAATTTTGTTACATAAGAGTCGAATAATATTTCTTATTATAGCTGACAAATTTGAGCTCTTCGGCAAGATCTCCTCAAGTAAAGTCGAATGCGGTCGTCAAGTATTCAGCAGCTTCAAATCCTGCACCGTTTGCGACCCTCCGATCTGACACGAACATCAAAAATCCGCCTTCCAATTGGTTCAGCAGTTATGCAGAACCATTTGGGCTCAACTATTCCCTCCCACGTTCCACAGGGTTCACAAGGTATAACAAAATAATGATAAGGCATCATAATTTTTCTTTAGTTTTCGTATGGCCAACATGTTTGTCGACTGCGTTGGAGAAGTCGATGTCGTTTCTGGCTCCGAGAATGTGAAAAACCTTTTGAAAATCCCCTACAGTGACGACATGGTCAGCTTGATGGTTCATCGAGTTGAAAACACTTTGCTTATCGATGAATTCGACGTGCAGAAACATTTAAGCTCCACTGTTGTCGATGACTGGAGCTGGCTTAGAAAATTCTATAAAGACCACATCCTCTCTAGTCTTAGCAAAGAGGTATTTTTCAACATTTCAATGCAAAAAAATATGTTGTTTCTCTGCAGGTTTAGCCTCAGAAGCAGTTTAAAGGAGAATTTCTTCAGTTTTTTGCCAATATCTCAAAAACTGTTGGTCGTAGGCCAAAACATTTTAAGCACAAAATTAAAGCTTATTAAATTTGCTACAATTTTGAACTAATAGGATTTTTCCTGGGACCAACCGTTTTGGTCCTATATTGAGATTGACTTTAATCATAGCCTCATAGGTAAAAATAAAAAATCCAGCTTTTTGGTCGCCTCGTAGCTCAGATACGTTTGGTCCTACAAAAAATCCTATTAGTTCAAAATTGTAGCAAATTTAATAAGCTTTAATTTTGTGCTTAAAATTTTTTCACCTAAGACCAACGGTTTTTGAGATATTGGCGAAAAACCGAAAGAAAAGTAATCCTTTTTCTTTGGGTAATCAGGAGACCAACCCTACATATTCCCGCAGAGAAACAAAATACTTTTTCTGCCCCAGGCGTAGATTGAGACTTATGTTTTCCTTAGGATAAAACAGCTCTAACAACTAGAGACAAAAGCCGCAGAAATGGCTTATTGCAGAAGTCATTAGTGTCCAAGTTCCTGCATTATAGCTTAGCAGATCCAGAAGAAGATTTTGAAACGAACAATCCACCTCTTAATTCCGCTCCTCTTCCAATTACTGTACGTATATCATTTTTGAAAAATTAAAAACTAATTAGTTTATACAGAGTGGACCAGCTTTACCAGAACCTCTTCTCGAAGAAGGACTCCCAGATTCTAAAAACTACAAATACACCAGAAACGTTGTCTGGTCTTTTGAAGATATTCGAATGCTGCTTGGGACAGACATGCCGATATTTGGTGGGCCGACCCGCCCCTGCATTAGCCTCAGATTGAGGGATGCAGCAAAGCCTATTAATGTTTTGACCGGAATTGATTATTGGCTGGATAACCTGATGTCCAATGTCCCTGAAGTGGTCATGTGTTACCACTTAGATGGCATAGTCCAAAAATACGAACTCATCAAGACTGAAGACCTTCCATATCTCCCAGAATCTAAATTTTCTCCAAAACTTATTAGAGATGTGGCTCAAAATATTTTATCGTTTTTAAAATCGAATGCGACCAAAGCAGGCCATACTTATTGGCTTTTTAAAGGAAAAAATGATGATGCTGTTAAATTGTATGATTTGACATCATTGTGTTCGGAAACGCAAAGTTCGGAAGGTCAAAACCCGTTCACCGTACCGGTGGGAATGCTGCTATACAGGGTAGCCAGAAATATGAAAGCAAATGGGGATGAAACTCAGCTTGCCACAATCAGAGTTTTGCTGAAGAACTGCCTGACTTTGCTGGACAAAGAGAAACATCCGCATATTGTCACATCAGCTCATTTTATGCTTTCTGACGTTTATGTGCCCTGCGATACTGACCCATGTTCTCCTGAGCTGCTTGTCCTCCCTGCTGATGAATCCTGCCATAAAGAAGAAACTGAAGATGACTCCGATCCTGGCTTGATAACCGTTCCTGTCAATGATCTTTGCATCTCAAAGTTCTCTAGCACAAGTATGATCTCTGTTTAAAAAAAGCAATTTTAAATTGTTTTTTAGATAATTACAGCCCTCCTCCAATCACAAGCGGGCTAGAGGAAAGATCTAATCTCGCTCTGCAACATGTTAAAGAAGGATTGGACTGTCTACAATACTTCCACAAATTCGTAAGCATTTTTTAAAACTTTATCTAAGGTAGGTGATGGAAGATTAGTGGATGTTGGAGGGAGGTGATGGGAGATTGGTGGAAGGTTGTGGAATGTTAAAGGGAGGTGGAGAAGGTGATGGGAGAGTAGTCGAAGGTTGTTGAATGTTGGAGGGAAGTGGAGGTGATGGGAGAGTAGTTAAAGGTGGAGGGAGGTGATGAGAGAGTAGCGGAAGGTGGAGGGAAGTGGTGGGAGAATAGTGGAAGATGGAGGAAAGTGGGGGAGGTGATCGGAGGGAAGTGGGGGAGGTGATGGGAGAGTAGTGGAAGGTGGAGGGAAGTGGGGGGACGTGATGGGAGAGAGTGGAAGGTGGAGGGAAGTGGGGGGAGAGAGTGGAAGGTGGAGGGAAGTGGGGGGAGAGAGTGGAAGGTGGAGGGAAGTGGGGGGAGTGATGTGAGAGCAGTGGAAGGTGGAGGAAGTGGGGGAGAGTGAGGTGGAGGAAGTGGAGGAGTGGGAGAGGCAGTGGAAGGTGGAGGGAAGTGGGGGGAGAGCGTGGAAGGTGGAGGGAAGTGGGGGAGGTGATGGGAGAGTAGTAGAAGTTGGAGGAAAGTGATGGGAGAGCAGTGGAAGGTGGAGGGAATTGGGGGGAGGTGATTAGAGAGTAGTGGAAGGTGAAGGGAAGTGGGGGAGGTGATGGGAGAGTAGTGGAAGGTGGAGGGAAGTGGGGGAGGTTATTGGAGCGTAGTGGAAGGTGGAGGGAAGTGGTGGGAGAGTAGTGGAAAGTGGGGAAGGTGATGGAAGGGTATTGGAAAGTGGGGAAGTTGTTAGGAGAGTAGTGGAAAGTGGGGAACTTGATGGGAGAGTAGTGGAAGGTGGGGGAGGTAATGGGTGAGCAGTGGAAGGTGGAGGGAAGTAGGGGAGATCAAAGGAGAGTAGTGGAATGTGGAGGGAAGTTGGGGAGGTGATGGGAGTAGGGAGAGTAGTGGAAGGTGGTGGAATGTTTTTGAGGATGTAGGGAAGCTGCGCCGGGGAGGTGGTTGGGGATGTGTGGAAGGGGTATTTTTTGTTTTTGGAGAGGTCTGTAGAGCACCGAATTTATGAGAAAGTTGGAGTAAAGGTCTTCCTCCTCCATACCACACCTTATATCAATTTAATTCTAATAATTTTTTAGGATCAAGAAAACGTAGCTAAACCTAAAGAGCCCAAAATGGCCAAACCTCATGAAGCAATTCCAATGCCCTATTCAAAACTTGTTTCTCAAGAAAAACCATCAAAAAAGAAACATGAAGACATCGACAATGAACCAGATAAAGGGTATTTTACTGTTTTTTTATAATTTAATAGTCAATTTTTTTTTATAGGGAAGACAAATCGTTAAAAGCACTTCTTTGTCGAAGTACAAATGAGACGATGCCAACATGGCAGAAACCGGATAAATCTGGCATGAACTCATGGAAAGGTCATCTTAGTCTTCTCTTGACGAAGAAAGCATGCCTTGTTTACTCCATACTTGTCGAAAAAGAAATGGAAACTGAAAAGTATGTTTTTTGATTTTAAGGTTTTATATGCTTAGTAAAATTTTAGGTTTTCGTTGGCTTTAAAACATATCGCAGGAGTTTTGAGGTGCTGCGAAGAAAACAAAGATCTTGTCGGTTTAATGTTGCTTAAAGCAGGCGACTGTCTTTTTTTCATGGTTTCGTGCGAACAGTCCAATATTCCCGATGAGACATATCCTGCAGTTGAAAGGCCCGAAGGGTCTCTCTACGATGAAGGTAACAATTTAATTTTTGATGTTAAATAATATTCTTTTTTATAGAAATCGATTTGTTTTCGAATGTCAGTGAAAATAAAGAAAGTTATTTGATCGCAAGCGTAAAATGTTACCAGCGTTCGCTGAAACTGAATTATTCCATTGAAACCATGCGGAAGCTCGGAAACTGTTGTAACGTTCTCAACTCATATTATACCGGCCAGGCCTACAATTATATCTCTCAAGGAATCGATTGTGAAGAAATCAACATTTTGATCAAAGAAGCCGAAAAGCATTTGAAGATCGGATTGGAAAATTTTGATAAAATCGGCGATAAAGCAAACTGTGCCTTGCTTACCAGCAATCTTGGAAAGTTGAACAGACTTAAAGCTCATTCACCTGCTTTGAGAAATCCTACAGCCATCAATTTTTCGAAACAAAAACACTTTTACAACAAAGTAATGAATTTTCAAAATAAATTTCTTTTTTCACATCGTTTTTTAGGC
The DNA here is from genome assembly GCA_018703685.1 of Orius laevigatus. Taxonomy (NCBI): domain Eukaryota; kingdom Metazoa; phylum Arthropoda; class Insecta; order Hemiptera; family Anthocoridae; genus Orius; species Orius laevigatus. The sequence goes on along the minus strand of JAGWEN010000146.1, from coordinate 194,481 downwards.
GATAGAACTTTACACAGAAGGTTTAAAGTATTTGGATTCACGGAAATCAGATCCTAATGTGTGGGACTTACTTTATTGGGAAATGTCCTGCACTTTGTTCCAGTTTGTGTCTTTATTAATGGAAACCACAGCTTCTACTTCAAAAGTAAGTTTTTCCTAGTTTTTATTTAAAAAAACAGGTTTTTCCTTGGCGGGGTGGACAGGGGCGGATCGGCCGTTTTCGGCCCACCGGGCGCATCCACTAGACCGGCCTTTTTCCCCCCAAATATCCCCCAAAAATTTAGTTTTTCTTCTCTTTCTGAACATATTTTAACGCTATTTTTCATCAAAAACCTTAAAATCAACATTATAGGAGCCAATTTTTCTTCAAAAACCTCAAAATCAACATTTGTAAAACCTAATTTTCGTCCAAAAACCTCAAAATCAAAGGTTTAAGAGCTAAATTTTCGTCAAAAACCTCAAGGTCAACATTTCTAAAACCAAATTTCCGTTTAAAAAAAAACCTCAAATCAACTTCAAAGAGACAATTTTTTGTCAGAAACCCCAAAATCATGGTTTTAAGAGCCAATTTTTGTTCCAAAAACCTCAGAATCAGCGTTTAAAGTGCAATTTCCGTGTTTTTTTACTTATTGAATAGCCCAGCTACACTCGATTTCGAAGTTTTTCGACGAAAAATTAACTCTTAAAACCTCGATTTCGAAGTTTTTCGACGAAAAATTAACTCTTAAAACCTCGATTTCGACGTTTTTCGACAAAAAATTAACTCCTAAAACCTTGATTTCCCCTCGAATAGCCCAAGCCCGTGTGAAATGTTTCAGTACCTCGAATTTTTTGCTCTTTCAACCTTTTTTTTACTCCTATTTTAGTTTAAAATTGGCCCTCACTGGCCCTCGAGGGCAGCGGCCCACCGAGCGATCGCTCGGTAGCCCGGCGGCCTGATCCGCCCCTGGGGGTGGAACGCTGCCGTGTTCCTAGATTTTAATTTTTGTTTTGTAGGATAAAAACGAATTTGAAAGAGAAGTCATCAGCGTGATACACCAAGCAATCGAGTGCTGCGACCTAAAGAACACAGATTCCAAAAATTACTCGATTTACCAGTACAGGGCTGCTATACTACATCAAAAATTGGCGTTACTGCATCTCAGCTCTTTAAAGATATCAATTGACACTTCCAAGAGGCCCCAACAACTTCGTCTCATCAACAAACATTATTCGGAAGCTTATTCACTTTTAATGCAACTTGAGAACACTTCTGGATCTATCGACATACTTCGGATCCAGATTGAAAGAATCGAATTGGAAGAGTTTTTAGCCGAAAGTGCCAACCCGAAAAAGAAAAAGAAGCATTTTTTGGATGCGTTGAATCTTGCCTTAAAATGCAAACCTGCTCTTCAGTTCATTGAAAATGAGCGAAATTCAGATAAAGGTAAAAAAAAATTTAAAATTTTGTTTAATATTGCTTTTTGCAGAAGGAAAAGATCAAGAGCAAAATCAAGTCAAAGAAGAAAAGAAAATGTTAAAATTTCTACTAGAAAAACTCCAGTTCCTTTTAAAAAACTTAGTCAAAATATCATCCTCAGAAAAGTAATTTTTTTTTAACTTTTCCATTCCTCTAATTTTTTCTTCTTTCCAGACCATCTAGCTTCAAAAAAGTTTACGCTTCCTCACTCAAGAAGTTGGAAAGTGATACCGATATCGCCCATTTAGTTAAACTTCTAGACCTCATAAGCTTAAACTTGACTAATTCCAAGACTGATTAGAATATTTTAGTCCTAAACTTCCTTCTTTTAAAAAAACCTTTTTATATTTATTGAAAAAAGAAGACTGATAGTTTTGGAGTGCCTCTTTTTTAAACGATTTTTGGTCGATTTTTTAGTTTTAAAACTTTTTTAATGTGTTATTTTCACTATTTAGTCCGAAAAGAAATTCTGTGATTCAATTGTTCAACCACAATAATTTGTTAATAAAAAGCTGTGATTTAAGTGGTTTCAATTTAAGTTAATGTTAATAAAAAAATTATTTTGTTTCTCTACTTATTTACTCAATAAAGTAAATATAAAAATAAGTTTTATTTGTGTGTTCTTTTCCCTTTCTACTCAAAACACTCCTCTTGTTGTGGTTTGGACCTTTTTCATATAATTTGGACCTTCACCGTATGGTTGGGCCCCTTTTCATGTAATTTGGACCATTTTTATGTATTTTGGACCATCATGTACTTTCTTTTAAATGGTTTGGACCCCTTTACAAGTACTGGTGACCTAGTTAGACTTTTTGGACCAATTTTTGAAGCTTATTGTGGGCTCTTTTTATTGTATTTGAAGTTTGAACTCCCTCGTTAAATCCCGTAGTTCAGACTTTGGACCCTGGCCTCTATTTTTGGTGAACAAAGTCATTAGTCTACTAATTTTGGCCATATAAAGCCTTAGCAACACTAGGGTCTCTAGATTTAGGATTTCTGTTGACTCGCCCTGAAAATTTCAAGTCGATCCGTTCACTGAGATGTTGAAACCCAGTTTTTCACTGTTACACCATGTAAACCAATGACACAGGTGGTAGGGGTAGTAGTTGGTGCTTGGGAGAGGTCTTTGTGGGGGTGAGGGGTGAGAACGTTGGAGTTGCTAGCATCGATAGACGTTTCTGCCTTCAGTTTTTAGCTTTCTACCTATGAATTTCAAGAAAAGTTGGTTAGCTGTTAAACTTTGCAAAGTTCTATATTATCATTTATCACTCAAGTGTGGTCGGAATCGTTTGTCTTACGTGTTACTTGATAATGCATAATAATACCTGTTACATGATCGGCCCATATTGCATGTCTGAAAGAGAATCTTCTTTCTATACAAAGTACTTTTTTACTTTATGGTTCAATATTTCCAAGTATTGTAAACTTTTACTCCCAACTCCATTCTTAAAACTTTTAAACAGCAATGCTAATTTGCAGAAAACCGCCAGGACTTTAAAAAATAACCTTTAGAAAACTTTTAACGATGGTTTTGGCTAAACCACTAAGCCGATGAGGACGTTCCTTTCGCTGGTAAATTTATTACCTATACAGCGACTTTTTTTTCTTTTTGGATAGGTACAAAATTTTCTCTAACAAGGGGAGGTCACGGTGAGTGGGTCGCCGATCAGGCCAAAATTTTTTTTGGCGATTCTACATCAAAAAATAGTTGACACGTGTCCGAGCGTTTCTTCCAATAGGCAGCTTGAAGTCAAAATACAAATGTTCCAAAATCGACAAACATGCTATTGATTTCTATGTAAAATTGCATGAGGAATCCGATGGCATCAATTAAAAAATTCTAGGACCATTATTTTTCGAGTTATCGCTAAAAAACCGCTTTTGGAACTAAGTAAACTACCCCAGGAAAATTTTTCTCGTCAAAAACAACATTATATTCGAACTCGGCACCCAAAAAAACTTATGAATATTAAATTTTATCAAGATTAAAAAATGAAAAATTTTTTCCCTCGTGATTCCTTGATAAAATTTAATATATATAGGTTTTTTGGGGTGCTGAGTACGAATATAATGTTGTTTTTGACGAGAAAATTTTTCCTGGGGTAGTTTACTTAGTTCCAAAAGCGGTTTTTTTAGCGATAACTCGAAAAATAATGATCCTAGAATTTTTTAATTGATGCCATCGGATTCCTCGTGCAATTTTACATAGAAATCAATAACTTATTTGTCGATTTCGAAATTTTTTTTTTTTTTTTTTTGTTGGGATAGGTACAAAATTTCCTCTAGTTATTTCTTGACGTTCAAATTTTTGACATGAAAATCTTTGGTGAGGAGTATAATTTTAAAAGCTCCACTTGTGTATGGGTTTAGAACTCGAGATTGTTTGTAAATCTGGTGGACTCAAACCATTTGGACTTGTGAATACTTAAATCTTATTTCTGTTCGTTCTTTTTTTGGAACGAACCATAAAAACAAAACATTTTCTTATCGCGTTTTCATTCAACCAGATGGACAATCCACGTCCATTACCTAATTAGAATCGCATCCGTTATTTTTCAACCACCTGCCTATTAAGTACTAACCGAAAATGGTCGGTTTTCTCAGCGACCGGCGACTCCACCCGTTTCCCTCGCCGAAAATCCGTGGCGCGTGTGACTTCTAGCGTTGCAGGGGAATGGGGATGCCGTATTCCCGATTTAGTTTGAGGCCAGACACCGTTCGACGTGGTTCCACGCCGGGCCCCTCCTTAAGTGCCTTTTCGTAGTTACGAATTAATTTTTTTTCACCCACTTTTTTAAAAAAACGTCTCAAAAACAATGCGATTATACCTCCAGAGGTAAGAAAATATTTGAAAAATATCAAATTTTTCCTTAATTTGCAATTAAATAAACACGTTTTTAAATCAATTTTTGCATCTAAAAAAATAATTCATTCAATATTATTTAAATATTCTTTTTTTTGGTCCATTAATAAAAGGATGGACTAAAATTACACACTTCCTGCACTAGATGAATGAATCGTTGATAGTTTTATACGTTTCTTCCTTTTTATGCTGTAGAAAAAAAAAATAGTTTTGATAGTTTAGAGAAATTTCGCTCTAGTTGGATGAGTAACCCAATATTTGTTGTCAAAGAACTAATGGGTTCTTAATTAGGGCTTGAAAAGGGAAAAAAAGTGCATAAGGGGTGAGTGTTTGTTTAGCAATTTGATGCTTTTTTGTTCTTACTCTAGGGGTTGGTTTCATTTGCAGTCCATTTAAAGGCTTCACTTTTTACTTAGGGTTGAATATCAAAGATTTAAAATAAAATAGATAAATGGCACGCGTGTAGTAATGTCATTCATTCAAGTGACTCAACGTCACTGTTGTGAGTTTACGCAACTTGGGGTCAATACTCGGCCCGTTACTTAACTCCCGTCACCCTTCCTTTTCTTTTTCTCTGTTTACATCTCCGAAAATTGAAGAAAATTTTTCCCATCCAATTTCGTATCTTCGTTAACGGTAATTGTATTACGGTTTCCAAGGCAACTCGTGTATTTCGGAGAAAACGATTAGGAAGTAGGTTAAGCATTCGGTCGATGAAGTAGGCCTAGAAAATTTACGACGTAGTATTGGCGTGAAAGATTTTACGAACAAAAAAAAGAGGGGGCGTGTTTCATGGAACAATGTCGTGCTGCTTTTTTCGCTCTGGATACCCCCAAGGGAGAAACTAGACTGCAAAGGTTTTTTTGTTCGTAAAAACAAAAGAGCATGCGTTTTTAAAAATAAAAAAGGAAAAGCTTTTCGGGTTAGGAGTCGAACGTCAGTGCTCAGCTGTGGGGGTGGTTGCGGGGGAGATGGAAGCAAGGGCGAAGCGTCTCCATGGTTACGAGGGGGAATCTCCTACGACCCTCCAAAACGTGCCTCTCGAAACCAATTAAATCAAACAGTGGCACCACTCGCTTCCCTTCTCATGTTCCAGTCTTTGTCGTTTCCTTGGTTCACCACCAAGCACCTAATTTCTTACAATGAATAATAATGTTTGCTAATTACTCCCTTATCAGTAAGAATCTTTTTTGTTTTAATGCTTTTTTTATTGTAAAATTTGCAGCGGATGATATATTTGAGTGTGAGGACAGGCAATTTCTGATGCCACCTCAAGACACGATTGTTTATGTTGAATGTGGAAGATCGTTTAGCCACATCTTGTTTGGGAAGCTTGGATTAAACGGTAAAAAACGAAAGGCGGATATCCCACCCTTTGTAAGTTTAATGAGATTTTGGCGTGAATAAGAAAGTTTTTGTTTTTTCTTCTTTTCAAAAGTTTTGTGTAAAACAGTAGTTAGTCGGTGTGGCATGGTAAACTCGTTTAAATTCTGAATGCATGGGTGTTGCCTAATATCGACCGAAGATGGATTCTTCTTTGAAATGCCATTGTTTGAAAATCTAGGTTGTGTATTTCTTATTCATTTTTTAGGCAATATAAACTAAATTTTTTTTAAAAATGTCAATAAAAAAAATTAAAATCGGCGATCAATAAATTCCTTTACTAATACGTTTCCTCTTTTATCTGATTTTTTTTACTGTTTAAATACGTTTGGGTGTATTTTATTGTTTAATGATATTCCAAAGGGGTCTCAAGTTGAAGATTAATGTCTCCTATTACACAGGGTGTCCTATGTAACGTGCCCCCCACCTTGAAATCCATAAAATTGAGTTAGGGGGCTGATTTTTTTTTAAAATCTACTTAATTTTTTCTGAGGATCACACTTTCAATATTTTTTCTCTTAACTTTTCAGGGAAAAAAAAGTCAGGTCTGGTCTGGTAATCATGGAAGTGGAACTCACAAAACGGGAACTTACACAAAAAGTGGCCTCCTAAGGCCCTACCCTGTTTATGGTGCAGATTTAGTGAAGATCGGTGGTGTTTTATCAAAATTTCCAATTTAGGGGGAGGCGAAACGCTGCCGTGTTCGTAGCAGCAACCTCCCATTGCCCCACCCTGTATATGGTGCAAATTTGGTGAAGATGGTTACATTTTGGGAGGTGCGGAACGCTGCCGCATTCGTCGCCCCAACCTCCTAAGGCCCTACCTTGTATATGGTGAAAATTTGTTGATGATCAGACTGGTAGCACGCGAGTATTGCACTTTCACCATCAAACATACTAACATCAATATATTGATAAATTGGAAATTTCCCATTACTCTCAATTCTGTGGGTTCTCATTTTCAACAGAATCTCATATTTCCGTAGGGCTTAGACAAACAAACATTGAAAGTGAAGTTCTGAGATCCTCGAAAAAAAATTAAGTAAATTTTTAAAAAAAAATCAGCTTTTATACATATATTTTGAGGTGGGGGGGGGGCATTAAGTGGGACACCCTGTATTCAACATTATGATAGGTAATTCTATTTAATCCTATAGTTAGTAGGTAATTGAAGGGGGAAAAAAAAGAAAAAATGAAAGAAAAAGTTTCAATTTGAATATCGAGGGAGTTAGAATAGGCAAAACCTTACATACCGGACGGTGTTGCGGGTTTAGCTTGCGCCGTGATTTGTAAATATGTTAATCTAGAATCCATTCAACATTTTGTCTTTATCATCAATTTCGAATTAAAAATTAAGCAATGAATGCAAGGTAAATCATTTAGCTGCCACCATGACGTAAATTTATGTTATAATGACCAATATTTGTTTAATAATTAAGTTTTAATTTTATTTTTATGTTCAATTATGTAGATTAGGCTAAACCCTTCATTCCGCCGCGTATTCCTGAACTTTTATGTTAAATCGTGTATATTGTGCATGAATAAACTTTATCTGTTGAACTTTTGACCTTCATGTCGTGGAAAAATAAATTTATTGACCCTTTATTCAATTTTCAGATCAAATGGACTGGTCTAATGGAAGAAACTGAAGAACAACAAGGGTATGGATCTCAAGACGTCTCAAACACGACATTATTGAACGATGTAAAAATTATTTTTATAAATAAATAAAAAAAATTTAATATTTTTAATTTTCAGAAATGGCGAAAACTGTTTGATAAGGTTGTATAGTTTTTTAAAAAGAGGAAAAATAATTTTTATTTTAGTTTGACCCAGAAGGGTTTGGGGAAATACCTTGGGATGATCTCATAGCTGCGTTGGAAAGTCCGGAATTTATGGAAGAGATAACGCCTAGCAAGAGGGACATCCTCATGCAAAAAGCCCAACAGAGGACCACATCGGCGATTACATTCCAAGACTTTGTTAATGTGGTATGTATTGTTTGAAAATGATTTTTTAAAGAAATGATAAGTATAAAATGGAATACGGGGCGTGGCGGGAGAGGCTTAAGGGCCTACTTAGTTCGGAGTAATGCCAACAGATCGTGTCTCCTGTGTTATCCCACGTTTCTCATTTGGGAGGCAAAGACCTTTTCGATACTGCGCCCATTTCTGATCCGGAAATCGTATGAGAATCAACTTAAAGCCTATGATTTATGACTTATGCTTAACATTTTACTCAAGTTTTTCTTTATAGTCATGCCGACTTTCTTCTAAGAACACAACATGGTTTGTTTTATGTAAATTGATGTTATTTTTCTTAAGAATAATGGACAAAAAAAGACGATTGGGTATTTTAAGTTAATATTTGAGTCTTGTCTAATACAGATCAACCTTCTGGAGAGCTAAGGTTTGGTTCGTTTTCACCTAGTTTAAAGTCAAAAGAACAAAAAAAAAGTTTAAAAAACTTGTAATTTTAAGGTTTTTTGTTGTTTTGGGACGGAAAAACCGTCGTTTTCCCCACCCTACATTGCTTTTTTAACGGGAAAATAGCCATTTTGCATTATATTCATTTTTAGACTAAAAACAGCAAATTTGAGTTGTTTTACATGCTTTAGGGGTTCCACTTTTATAACTATCAGACCTTAAAATTTTAATTTGTGAGGATGAAAAATTCTCGTTCCCAGTGAGTGAGGTCAAGTTGACACATTTAATGAAAAAATTCGTTAAAGCGTATGCATCAGAGATTTTTCGAGGTCGACAAAAAAACCGAAAGAAAAAAAAGTCTTTTTTTAGGCATTGTGAATCGAACTAGTTATCAGAGAGGTGTCATTAGCTCCGGTAAGGTAAGTCCGCTTCCGGCCATGGACAGGAAGTAAAGCCGTTCATTCGCCCCTTTTCACATGAGGATGGTCGGACAAGTCCATTTTGATGGTGAAAAAAGCTGTTTAAAAGAGTATAGGACGAGTCAATTTTACCTTTTTTTTTTTTCTTTTATGACTTTTGGTCATTTCAGTTTTTCCCACAAAACTGTGGCATTAGCCAGGGCTCGTTAACTTCACCGGCTTTTAACTACAACCGAGCTTGTTCATTACAGAGAGTGCATTAATTACTTCATGTGTCACCAAATTCGATTCTTTTTTGACATTTTTGTTGATTTTTTTGATGTCGGCACGGTAGGTTAATGGTTCTTTAACCTTTTTGAATGAGTCAAGTGAATGAAAAACATGGTAATGAACGTCACCGTGAACGACTCCGTGGCGTGTAACTCGATCCCCCCGGTCCCCCGGGCATCCTTCTCGGTAATGACAGGGAATCAAGGATGGAAACAGCGCTCTGTGACAGACCGAGTTCCTTTTTCGGTCCTCTAGCGAAACTAAATCATCCTTTTTTTTCTTCGATTCATTGTCAGCGAGACAATGCTTTCGGATGGTAATTTCAACTCCTGCCTTAAAAAGTTCAAACCTAAATAAGGATTGCCAACCTTCCCGGGCATCCCAGGACAGTCCTGGTTTCCGAACAAACTCACTAAATATTAATGAACTATAAAAACAATGCAAAATGACTATTTTCTTGATTTACATTGAAAACAACTCAAATTGGTTTCACCCCCAAGACATCGAAAATCGGTGGTTTTCACTTTATTCTCTACTTTTAGCGGATTTCCGTAGGAAAGTAGGCTATTGAGGAGGTCGTCACGGCGGCTCCCAGGCTAGAGGCTTATATATTCGTGATCAGGAAGCTCTGGGAATCACAAAAATATAGGATATTCGTTTATTTATATATATTTGTTGTCAAAATGATCAAAAGAAATGTTTGCATAATTTTGTAGCATATTTGGTTAGACAAGTTTCGGCAACTCGAGCTTAATTCTGCGATAAACCAAATTTATGTTTAGTTAAAGGAAGCTAATCGTGAACTCATTATCACTACGCTCATGAAACTTTCACGTGCATGGTAATCACCTCTTTGAGTAATTATTCACGGCTGCGTGGCTTGCCTAATTATCCTGAATTATTAAACAGCAATCAATGTTTATAATAGATGCTTAAGGCTCACTCAGGGATAAGAAGATCTTTTCGTATATGCAATAAAATGCAAAAGATGCAACTTTCTCTGTTATCGTGATTTTCCTATTTTTGAGAACGACGCTCGTCACAATGAATGAATCTTATCTAGAAAGTGTATTGTTCGTTGTTATGTAAACATGCATTCTTGGAAAAGGGTTTTTTGTGTATTGCAGCGGAGGGTAAATTCGTTAAATGGCTCATAGAAAAGGGAAGTGGGCCTTGAAATTCAGACAGTTTGAGGCGAGAACAATAGTTTCCGGGATCGAGACCACAATAAGGCTTCCTCTGTTTCCCCACGGGGAGGGATTCTGACTTGACAATGAAATCCGATGCCGAAGCCGGCCCTTTTACGTTTGCTCCCCTTTTTACCAGTTTGCCGAACCACTTCAGGCCCCCCTCTTTGTGGAAATTAATTCAATAAAACTGTAGGACGCATTGATCCCCATTTCTTAGAAGTTACCTGTCACTTGGTTTACAAGCCGGAAACTCATTCGTCAATTCATCTCGACTTTAAGAAGAATTGAGATCGTCAAATGTTTTATCGAATACAGGAATTTTCCTGGTGGGAGAGGGGGCACTAAAAATCAGAGCCCCCCTTCCCACGAAAAAGTTTTTGAATGTCAAATTTGTGGTTTTGACCAAAAATTGGTTCTTAAAATGTTGGCCTTGCCATTTTTGAGTTTAATGAACACAAAGATGGTCTTGGCTGGTCTGGACTGGCCTGGACACTGCAACCGGCCTGGATTGGACACTGACCTGGAAACTAGCCAGGACCTGGACTGGACACTGCAACAATCCTGGCCTGGACAATGCAACTGGCCTGCCCTGGCCACTGCAACTGGCCTCCTCTGGCCTGGATAGTGCAACTGGCCTCCTCTGTGGCCTGGACACTGCAACTGGCCTCCTCTGGCCTGGATAGTGCAACTGGCCAGGCCTGGACACTGACCCGGACACTTCCCTGGACTGGCCTGGACACTGCAACTGGCCTGCTCTGGCCTCGACACTGCAACTGGCCAGGCCTGGACACTGCAACTATCCTGGCCTGGACACTGCAACTATCCTGGCCTGGACACTGCAACAGGCCTGCCCTGGACACTGCAACTGGCCTGCTCTGGCCTGGACACTGCAACTGGCCTGGCCTGGACACTGCAACTATCCTGGCCTGGACACTGCAACTGGCCTGGCCTGGACACTGCAACTATCCTGGCCTGGACACTGCAACTGGCCCGGCCTGGACACTGCAACAGGCCTGGCCTGGACACTGCAACTGGCCTCCTCTGGCCTGGACACTGCAACTGGCCTGGCCTGGACACTGCAACTATCCTGGCCTGGACACTGCAACTATCCTGGCCTGGACACTGCAACTATCCTGGCCTGGACACTGCAACTGGCCTGGCCTGGACACTGCAACTGGCCTGGCCTGGACACTGCAACTATCCTGGCCTGGACACTGCAACTGGCCTGGCCTGGACACAGCAACTATCCTGGCCTGGACACTGCAACTGGCCTGGCCTGGACACTGCAACTATCCTGGCCTGGACACTTCCCTGGACTGGCCTGGACACTGCAACTATCTTGGCCTGTACACTGCAACTATCCTGGCCTGGACACTGCAACTGGCCTGCTCTGGCCTGGACACTGCAACTGGCCTGCTCTGGCCTGGACACTGCAACTGGCCTGCTCTGGCCTGGACACTGCAACTGGCCTGGCCTGGACACTGCAACTATCCTGGCCTGGACATTGTAACTATCCTGGCCTGGACACTGCAACTATCTTGGCCTGTACACTGCAACTATCCTGGCCTGGACACTGCAACTGGCCTGCTCTGGCCTGGACACTGCAACTGGCCTGCTCTGGCCTGGACACTGCAACTGGCCTGCTCTGGCCTGGACACTGCAACTGGCCTGCTCTGGCCTGGACACTGCAACTGGCCTGCTCTGGCCTGGACACTGCAACTGGCCTGGCCTGGACACTGCAACTATCCTGGCCTGGACATTGTAACTATCCTGGCCTGGACACTGCAACTGGCCTGGCCTGGACACTGCAACTATCCTGGCCTGGACACTTCCCTGGACTGGCCTGGTCACTGCAACTGGCCTGCTCTGGCCTGGATACTGCAACTGGCGTCCTCTGGCCTGGACACTGCAACTGGCCTGGCCTGGACACTGACCTGGACACTTCCCTGGACTGGCCTGGACACTGCAACAGGCCTGCCCTGGACACTGCAAGTGGCCTACCCTGGACACTGCAAATGGCCTGCCCTGACCTGGCCTGGACACTACAACTGGCCTGCCCTGCCCTGGACACTGAAACTGGCCTGCCCTGGACTGGTCTGTAAAAATATGAAGAATGAAACTGTTTTGACCATTCCCTAATTATGTTTGTTTTTTTACGGCGAGTCCCCCTTTAAGATTGGGATGTCACGGCCCTTTCTGTCGGGCACAATAAACCGGGTCGTAATGTGTTTTTTGTTTGAGAGGCGGAGGCGAGGGCTTTGGCGGGTGGGTGGCCCCTGATTTTTTTTAAACCTAAACGTCTACATCTAATTCCGATTAAGAAACATTTTTCCCACGAGTTTAAGGGACAACGTAAACCCTCCTCATCCCCCATTTATTTAATAGACGTCATGACTCTACATTATTTGTCCTCTTAAAAAAAAAGAAAGAAAAAAAACCACCTTCTGTATAACAATAAACAAAAATTTAACCGAATTTGGTCTCAAAATTAAGGTCGTTTTTATCGAACATAATTGAGTTTAATGTGTATTTTTAGTTAAAAGCTCCACCCATCTCGTGACTCTTTTATCCTATATTTTTTACCTATAAATTAATCTTATTGAGTCCTAAATACAATTTTCAAAGGAAGATTTAAGTTCTACATCTGCAGTAGTTTAATAACTTAATGAATACCTTTATTTTCTGATGTTATGGAATTACATAATGCTCATTCTTCCACAGTTATTATGTGCAATGTCAATAATAATTTAGCAGTACACACGATAAAGAGGACTTTTCACTCTATTTCAAATAATTAGTTGGACAAAAACACCTCAATAGCCTCTTTCCTACGGAAATCCGCTAAAAAGAGGAGAAAGAAACAAGAAAGAAGAGGGTTGGCCAAAGTTCATCTTATGAAGACAATTTTGGGCAAATATAAAAAAAAAAAATTAGCAAAAAACACATCTTTTTGTTCACAATTTTGTCAATTAAGAGGCAATGTTTCGTCAAAAACCTAAAAAAAAAACAAAAAAAAAGACAATTTTTTCAAAAAACTAAAATACGTAACGAACACCTTTTGAGCCAAATTTTCCTCAAATAGGTACCTTAAAAGTTAAGGATGTTTAGTGGTTAGGGATAGCTCATTAAATCAACATTTTAAGAGCCAATATTGAGTGAAAAACTTAAAAATCGACATTTTAAGAGCCAAATTTTCTTAAACCAGACCAAACCTTGAATTTTGAAATCCATATTGGAGTATAATGCTTTTGGTATTCTTTCTTTTAACTTCCACTCCCCCTTTCGTCAAAGTTGTTCCCTAGGGCGATAAAGAAAAACGAAGAAAAAAAAATCGTGAACAAAACTTCAGTTGACAGACTCATTCTTGAGGATTTACATGTGAATGGTAGGGCTCCCTTATTAAGAGCCTTTTCCTTCCTTCTACTCGCTTCCGGTCACGTGTAAACAACCACCTGCCGCACGTGCCCCATACTTTTTGTTCTTCTCAATGGGTCATATTGTTCCTTTAATTCTTCACCCCCAACTTCGTTATCCGATCTCGAAAAAAAGGTCGGAGTCAAACGGTACGTGACAACGGAAAAAAAACGAAGGCTGTCGTGACGCTCGAAATCAATTTCGCCCCAAAAATATATTCTTAACGTCTTCCAAAAAAGGAAAAACATTAAAATAATGGAATGTACAAACACAAACTTGGTAAATGTTTATTTTCTTATCATTTTGTTACAAAACAATTTTAAAAAGGCATCCAAGATAACTTTTTCCTACCCGTATGTTGATAAATTTTAACTTTTATAGGGGTGGATATTCGGCTTAATTAGCAAAACGATGGTAAAGAGGTTCGATGTAGGACAGGAAGGATGAAATTATAGGATCGATTTTTTTTAGAAAGGATGAGAAAAAGTACATAAAAAAAGGTTAAAAACCTGTCCCATAGGTAAATGAAATCTGATGAAAAGTTGAACCATATGTTTCGTGTACTCGTCGTGTCCCACCTGCCCAAACAGTGCTGCACTTCCTTCCACAGTTCTTCCGCTCCTTTTTTTCTCTTTATTTTCCCAACCTTTTGACATTTTTTATAGCCTGGAAAGTTAAGAGTGGAAAAGAGATAGACGGGTTGACGACGTCGAGCGGGGCACCGTAAATAGCCAGATTATTCCCTGGCAAGTGAGATACGGCTCAGTTGATATGGAGTTTATAGCTTTTCGCTTTGTAGATACCGCGGCTGAATACAATCCCCGATTTGAGTCCGCTTATCGACTAGGTCAGGAGTTAAGAAAAATGTCGCGTTTTACTTCCTCGATAAAACTTTCATTGTTCATAGATCTCCAGAGTTGGTTGGGTCCACGAGGAGATCAGAAAATTCCCGATTGGATGGGCCCTTTTTAATCAAATTTTGTACCTTTCGGCCCTTTTTAGTATGTTTTTTGATCCTTTTTGGACACAAGGAGCCCTTTTAACTAGATAATTTGGGACCCTTTTCATCATCGATTTTGGACGAAAAGAGACCTTTTTAGCTAGACGTTTTATTCTTTTGGACACTCGGGGCCCTATTAACTAGATACTATTCCTTTACAACAAAAGAGCCCTCTTTAGCTTCGTTTTTGATCCTTTTTGGACACCAGGAGCCCTTTTAACTAGATTTTCTTCCTTCAAAACGAAAAGAGACCTTTTTAGCTCGGTTTTTTTACCCTTTTGGACTCTAGGGGCCCTTTTAACTAGATACTATTCCTTTGCGACAAATAGCCCTTTTTAGCTTGATTTAAAAAAAAATCCTTTTTGGACACGAGAGGCCCTTCGCAGCTTGGATTTGGATCCCTTTTTTTTTACACTAGGGGCATTTTTAACTAAATACTATTCCTTCGGGAAAAAAATATAGCCCTTTTTAGCTTGGTTTTGATCTTTTTTGTACAAGAGTAGCCCTTTTAACTAGATACTATTGCTTGACGACTAATAGGGCCCTTTTTAGCTTGATTTTTGATCCTTTTTGGACACGAGGGGCCCTTCGCAGCTTGGATTTGGATCCTTTTTTTGACACTAGGGGCATTTTTAACTAAATACTATTCCTTAGGGACAAATATAGCCCTTTTTAGCTTGGTTTTTGATCTTTTTTGGACAAGAGTAGCTCTTTTAACTAGATTATGTTTCTTTAAAACGAAAAGGGCCCTTTTTAGCTTGATTTATTATGCTTTCTGGACTCTAGGGGCCCTTTTAACTAGATACTATTCCTTTACGACCAATAGGGCCCTTTTGTATCCTTTTCGGACACCAGGGGCCCTTTTAACTAGATTTTGTTTCTTTAAAACGAAAAGGGTTACTTTAAGCTTGATTTTTGATCGTTTCTGGACACTAGGGGCCCTTTTAACTAGATACTATTGCTTGACGACTAATAGGGCCCTTTTCAGCTTGATTTTTGATCCTTTTTTTGGACTCAAGGGGCCCATTTAACTAGATAATATTTCTTCAGACAAATAGGGCCCTTTTAGGTTGGTTTCGATCTTTTTTGGACACCATGTACCCTTTTAACTAGATACTGCTCCTTTACGACAAATAGGGCCCCTTTTAGCTTGATTTTTGATCTTTTTTGGACATGAGTAGCCTTCTTAACTAGATTTAATGCCTTCATAACCAAACGGGCCCTTTAGCTTGATTTTTTAATCCTTTTTGGACACTAGGGCCCTTTTAATGAGATACTATTCCTTCACGACAAGTAGGGCCCCTTGTAGCTTGGTTTTTGATCCTTCTTAGACTCTACGTGTTCTTTTAAAAGTATATATTCCTTTACGACATGTAGGGTCCTTTTTAGCTTGGTTTTTGATCTTTTTAGAAAACTAGACTTTTAACTAAAGTTTATTCCTTTAAAACCAAAAGGTCCCTTTTAAGCTTGATTTTTGATTCTTTCTGGACACTAGGGACCCTTTCAACTAGATTTTGTTCCTTTAAAATGAAAAGGCTTTTGGACCTTTTTGGACTCTACGGGACTTTTTAACTAAATTTTGTTAGGCCCTTCCTAACCAAAAAGGCCTTTTTAGCTTGATGTTTTTATCCTTTTCGGACTCCAAGGGCCCTACTAGACACTATTCCTTTGGGACAAATAGGGCCTTGTTTAGCTTGACTTTTTTTCCTTTTTGGACACTAGGGGCCCTTTTAACTAGATTCCTTTACGACAAATAGGTCCCTTTTTAGCTAGATTTTTCATCTTATCTGGACACTACGGGCCCTATTTAGAAGGGGGTGGGTTCACAGAATTTTAAGGGCCCGTAAACTTTACCCGACCCTTTAAACCTCCTATTAAATTCGGGAAATTTTATGGTAAATATTTTTAGCATAATTTTGATATTTGATTTCACTGAAGGCTTTTTGCCGAAGAAACAGGGTGGGTGGTACTTTGCAGCAAAACCCTTTCCACGAGCTCCAAGTCTCCCACGGTATTCTTAACAAAGGCAACCTCCTGTGAAATGACTCAGTTTACTTTGCCGCTTTTTATTACCATTACCAAGGAGGGTTTAATGTTATTTTCTTCTTCCCCCTTTTTTTCCAGACTCTTTATACAATTTTTTGCAAGAAATGTTAGCTTGAGAAATTATAATTAGCGAGCCGAATTAAGTCATCCGAATTATTATGAAACTTTTCTCCAGAAATGATAAAATATTCAAAAAGAGGTTCTTTCCAACAAAAGGGCCTAAATGAGAATGAAGGAGACAATTGGGTAAATCATGGATTCATAAGTTTTTATAAACAAAATTCGTTTTACCCTGTAATGAACTCGTTATTTTTCTCTGAAGAATTCGTCAGAGCTCATTTTTCACCGGATACAATAGATTGTCAACACAAGGTCGTAGGGCAGGTAGGCGGGTTAACAAGCTCGGACTGTCTCCTGTAAATAAAAATTTCCACACATAAAGAGTTTTCCACACGGTTTGAGTGTTTAAGACGAAAATCCTATTTGGACTCATTGTATCCCTAAACGGTCAATCCTATTGTTCGATTATGGGGATAAACCCGTAATTAGAGCCGGGCAATACGGGTTTTTTTAGAATAAAATATACGTCGCCTGACCGTTGTCATAAAGGTCTGTTGTTCGCATCGGGGGGGCTTCCTTCAAAGTCGGAGCGGGAGGTTGAAAAAGAAATCGAAAAAGGAAGCAGATGTGAGACAGTGTGTGGCCTTTCATTCAACATTGTCAAACGTTGCCACCGTGATTTTTCAAGAAAAACTTTATATTTGAGCATTCAATCAATGAAGCGGGACGATATTTCGAAGGGGGTGTAATCAACCTGTAGATTAGAACAGGTGAACTAGAACTGCAGCTGTTTATAGTATGATTGTCATGAACCGCATCTGCCTAGGCAGGTGCCCAATACAATCACAGCACGGCTGCATACCAAAGTTTCAACCCTGTTTGTCCACTTTTGTGGAAAAACCGTACTCCTTTCGCAAACATCTGGAAATGTTTACCGACTAATGTTTCGAATTTTTCGTTAAGGAAATGAGATGTTTTAAAATTAGTTGGCTTATTATACGGTTTTCAATGTATACCGGTGTATGAGGGGGAATTTATATTCATGTGACACTGGACTTGAGTTCTTTTCGTTTTAAAACGCTTTTTATCTCGATTTTTACCGTCAAATAGGCACATTTCGGCTTTTTTACGAAGAATCGGATCTATTTTCACAGATTTCCTTGCTAGAAGGGCGTGTAATGAAAGGTCCTTTTTGGGAAATGACGTCCCGAAAGAGACGACGACAGCGCGACAATGGATGCTTTCTGTCATCTCCGTTTCGTTCCTCCTTTTCATAAAAAGAGAAAAAAAAAGTTTATAATATTCAAGCCGAAAGAACCTAATCTAATCAATTTCGCATGAATCGCTCTTTCGGATGACTTCAAACGTAGAGTCGGTTCAAACTTTTTCGATCGATTGTTGGTAAAATTTGAATTATCATTTGAAAAAAGGCCGACTTGGACAAACTTTGAATAAAAAATGCTTGAGTTTCGTCTTCTTTAGATGATTTTTTTTTCTCTCTTCTGACTGCCCTCAACTCCACCTTCTGTATACCCTGATCACTACCTTCTGAGTTCTGAATACTCTGATCACCATCTTCTGAATTCCCTGATCACCGCAATCTTCTGAATGCATGATCACCACCACCTTCTGAATACCCTGATCACCACCTTCTGAGTTCTGAATACTCTCATCACCATCTTCTGAATGCCCTGATCACCACCTTCTGAATGCCCCGATCACCACCTTCTGAATGCCCTGATCACCACCATCTTCTGAAGGCCCTGCTCACCGCCATCTTCTGAATGCCCTGATCACCACCACCTTCTGAATACCCTGATCACCACCATCTTCTGAATGCCCGGATCACCACCACCTCCTCAATTCCCTGAACACCACCACCTTCTGAATACCCTGATCACCACCTTCTGAATGCCCTGATCACCACCACCTTCTGAATACCGTGATCACCACCTTCCGAGTTCTGAATACTCTGATCACCATCTTCTGAAGGCCCTGCTCACCGCCATCTTCTGAATGCCCTGATCACCATCACCTTCTGAATACCCTGATCACCACCATCTTCTGAATGCCCGGATCACCACCACCTCCTCAATTCCCTGAACACCACCACCTTCTGAATACCCTGATCACCACCTTCTGAATGCCCTGATCACCACCACCTTCTGAATACCGTGATCACCACCTTCCGAGTTCTGAATACTCTGATCACCATCTTCTGAAGGCCCTGATAACCGCAATCTTCTGAATGCTCTGATCACCACCACCTTCTGAATACCCTGATCACCACCTTCTGAGTCCTGAATACTCTGATCACCATCTTCTGAATGCCCTGATCACCACCTTCTGAATGCCCCGATCACTACCTTCTGAATGCCCTGATCACCGCCATCTTCTGAAGGCCCTGATCACCGCCATCTTCTGAATGCCCTGATCTCCACCATCTTCTGAATGCCCCGATCACCACCACCTTCTGAATACCCCGATCACCACCACCTTCTGAATGCCCTGATAACCACCACCTTCTGAATGCCCTGATCACCACCACCTTATGAATGCTCTGATCACCACCCTGATTGTCTGAATACCCAGAATACAGCCCTCTGAATACCACTACTATGTATACTCTGAATACAGCCCTGAATACAACTTGAGATAACACCATGATACTCTGAATATCGCCTTGAATAACCTGATAAACACCATATGAATACAAGTATCGCCACCCTTTAATACCCTGATCGCCTCCCACAGAGAATTCTGAATAACACCCTGATCCTCGGAATATAACCGTGATTCTCTTTTGTCCTCGCAATTAACATTTTAGGGCGTAACGAATGTTAAGGTGTTATATTAGCATTTTAACGCAGATGCCTTTATCCAGGTGCTTGCGACAAACTCGATTCTGTGTTTGCTTACGAGGGGAGAAGTGGAAGAATGGCCGTAAGTTGATACTCCCAGTTTGTAAGATTTGTCAGATAAGCTACCTTTCGTCCTCTCGATCTTCCTCGTTTTTTAAACAGAAAATACGGATAAGCACGTGGTTGTTAACTGGGGTACAAAAGGGGCTGTTGTTTTTGCGGTTGAATCTTAGGATTGAGGTTTTTATTGTCCTACCCTCGTGCCTAGTATTGGCATATGACGGAATCACCTGCCCTTAACATGTGGAACAAATTGTTTCCCACTTCCAGATTCCGTTTTCTGAAAGAAATTCTGAAAATAGTTGTATAAGCAGTGGAAAAAATGCAGGTGTGAAGTTTTGGCGAATTAAATGTGGAAGGAAAGTAGGATGTGGGGAAGACAAGAAAAGCTTGGAACAAGGAGGACCGAGATAGCGGTGTCCTGTGAACTAGAGCGTTGCATGCGTTTCCTTTTTGCAATTAGCGACCGCATGAATTTTCTTCCCTTTTTTTTTTCTTCACGGTTTTATTGATACTTATTATAATAATTCACCAAAAGCCAGAACTTTTGAAACCACATTTGGAACCAAGTTTGATATTCTTCAGTAGTTTTTCTGGTGCAGATCAGGAAGTTGAAACTTCAAACCTTTTAAACGATTGTTAAGAGGAAAAAAAGAGTAACTTTTGATGGGAAACTTGTGAATGTTCTTGTTGTGCTTCAATGCTGGAACGGACAAGGTTCGTTGCTAACCACCGGATTATCTTTTATCTACCATCCCTATTTTTCAATATTTCCCATTCGACATTTCCCTACTTTTCGCACTTTTAGGGGTATTTTCGCTCATAAAAATTTTTCATCTAAAAAATTACTTCAGATTCGTGTTCCTCTCCCCAAAAAACATTGTTAACCATATTTTGGGCGAAATTTAAAAATAAAAATTTTCTGTCGAAAACGGTTGTTGCGTGTCCTAAAGCTCCTTTTTTCGTTTTTTCCCTGAAAATTCATTAGATGAAATTGAAGACATGGCTGAAGAGAGGTTCTCCGGTTTCGAAACACATTTGTGAAACAAGCATGAAAGCGTAACGTTTTATGCTTGTACAAAAGTTATTTATAATTGAATATCTTCTGTTTTAAGGCAGTAGAAAAATAGTTCACACTTCATTTCACGATTCAATGACACAAAATAGGTTTTTTATGTTCATTTTACCACCCTAGCAATTTACCAAGACTTTGGTAAAACTGAGGTGAACCAGGTTGATTTTTCGTTCGTCTCAAGGGCGTTACGTGGGTAGGAAGACTTTTTGCTCAGATAATTTTCCTTTATAAGGAATCCAATGACGTACCAAAATAGCCATAATATAAAACTTTCTTTTTAGAAAAAAATATTAAAGAGCTGTAATATTTAAGAAGGGAGACGGACCGTGAAAAGCCATAACAGATTTTGATCATTTCGTCGCCTCTTAAATACTTGGAACTAATGGTAACCGCAGTTACACTTTCTATACTTTCATTGTTTTCGGTAAATTATAAAAAAATTGTTATCACCGTTTTTTCGTGATATTTTTTTTTTTGAATTTCGATCCAACTGAGTAATTAAGCAGGATAAGTTTCACTTTTCTGGGTGAGAAAGAAAGAAAAAGAATAAAGATTTTACAGTTCGAAGTGCCACATGGAGAAATCAAAGTGTAACTGGGAAGCTGTAGTGTCCAAATGAATGTAATTTTTAATATAATGATAGTGGACAGCGGGATCCATAGGTTGGAATAAGTAGTAGTTATGTGCCGAAAATATAGCACGTATGTTACGTCCTTTTTTTCCCAGCCAACCTGATGCTACCTGCTCATCAGTACGGCAAAACTTCTTTTTCGTTTGATGACTAGACGTGATATTAAGGGGAGAAAAGGAGCGAAATAACCTTGGGAGTGTTTTTTAGCGGAGACCGGTGGGTTAGTTTAATTGCTTCCAGGTTCCGGCGAGGGTATACCTATCAGACCGTGTTACACTCTTTTATTGTCAGGTTTTCCGAAGGGCCCACCGCGTCGGTATTGTCTAACACGAGAAAAAGAAACAACTGGGGTAAATTGACCGAGAGGCGGGGCCGAAAAGGCTCGTGCCTCTCTTTTTAGACAAACAAACCCGAGAAACGATTGTGTTGCGGGGAGAGAACAAAAAAAAGGTTCGAAAAACCGTCTTCCACGGAAAAACAGATGTCTAGGAAGACGTGATCTTCGTTTGCACCTCATTGATACTCTTAAATCGTCAACTTCAGTGGTATCCAAAGCTACCGGGAGCAAGGTGGTTCAACCCAGAAGTGCCGCCAAAAAAGACGTGCTACCTATGTGATCTTCACCAAATTTTTACAATTACTGTATAAGAGTTTGCGACTAGGGCCACCACCCATCTTTTTCTCTATATACAGGGTGGCCTTAGGAGGTTAATGCTAGGAACACGGCAGCGTTCCGCCCCACCAAAAATTGCAGAAAACCATCAATTGTCACAAAACTTTTCCTTCCTTTCCCCTTTTTGGGGATCCACTTCCATAGCTACCAGACCTTTACTTTAATTTTTTTTTTAAATTCCTTTTGGCACCTATAACCATGGTAAATGTCAGCCTAAAGACCTTTGTGACCCTAATAAAACATTTACGATGGAAACAAACTTGAATTATCGTTTCGGTAAATAATTTACCTTTTTAATGTACATACAACGAAGCGATTAACGACAGGATGTGTTTATATTATTTTAGTCATCCCTTTAAACTGTAGTACCGATCAACACGGAACCACTTGCTCCGTGCACATGTCCCCCTAAGCTATTTGTCTATTAATACACTTGATCGTAGACACGTTAAGCTCTCTTTTGTCCCCCGCTTAAACTAATTATAGGAACAGACATAAAGATAGACCCGTCGCATCCTGAGTATTTGGATCTCAGCCTCATTGAATCGTATTTCCTGTATTTTTTTATCCTTGAAACTCAGGCGACACGGTACGCATCCGAATTGAACAACTCAAAATCGTTTTATAAAGAAAAAGAAATAAAAAACAAAAGTGAAACGTCCTTAATGAATTGTCCGAATCCCACGGATTGTCACTGTTGTGACTTATGATGAGACACTTCTGAAGGATTCCCGAGCGTCAACAAAGCTGTTTATTTCAAAAGAGAAGGATGCCGCTTTTCCTCAAGAAAATGTTTTATTGTTCACCTTTTGTGAAAAAGTTTCTGATCCTCCGATAAACATTTTACGTATAGCATATGGTAGGGGTAACAAGATACGTTTGGGCATATTAGGATCGAATTTCAGACGGATAATAAATCCGTAATATTAATTTAAATCACACCAAGTTTTTCGGTCTTGGGAGAAAGGAGGGATTGTAGGCTTATTTTAGTTAATACCTCAAACGGTCTACACCTGTGGGAAAGTCATATTGCCGACCTAATACCTGTACTAAATAGTGATAGTCAGTACGTGCCCGGGTCGCAAGTTTTTAGGATAAACGACGAAAGGACCACCGGGAGTCCCCACCCTTCTCGGAATCCCACCAAGAATGTTTTTGTCACCAATAGCAACGATACTAAAATAAGGAAATTTCTTTTAAATTATTAGGAATCAAGAGGGTTTTCCGCTCCGAGTGTTTTCGATGGGGTAAAAGCGCATAACGAAGGCGACGATTCTTCACGCCGTTCTGACGACGACATCCTGAGGTCAGGGACGTAAAAAATTTCCCTTGTGACAACAATTAAACCGATTGAAAACAACTTAAGACCACCTAGACCGTAGCGAAATCGCGAAAAAACTATAGGTTCCCAAGAAAATAGAACCTCTTTCCCAGTGTTTCCAGCTAGTGGTGGCCGTTCCAATTCTTCGTGGAGCCTCCCTATGGCTTATAGTCTTGGGCTCCCTGACTAGAGGCCTTATATTCGTGATCAGGACGCTCTGAGGATCACGAAAATACAGCTAGATTAATTAAATATATATCGCAGGTTGTCCAACACAATAGTGGACACTAGACACATATAATCAGTAATATGTAGTAACATGTAGCAAACGTAGATAGCCAGCATAACTAGAGAAAGGTCAGATCTGGTGGTGGATCTGGTGGTCTGATCTGGAAGTTGTGGAAGTGGAACCCCCAAAACTGGAACCTTCTCAAAATGTGGATTTTCAACTATCCATTAGCTTGGGGGAATGTTGCATCGTTCCAAGCCCCACCTGCCAAGGCCCAACCCTGTATATAGTGAATTTGGTGAAAGTCGCAGTTGTCCACAGAACTCTCCATGCCAATACATTGTTCTAAAATTATGGAAGTTGTTTGTACAACTCTAAGAAACACGAATTTCTTTTATTCATTTTAATAAATCCTGAGTGGATCAATCATCTTAATTACAGTGTCGAATGAATAGGGCTAAAATGATAATACGAGAGTCATTTTATGAAGAAAAGCCTGAGAAAGTGATGATATAAAACTCCCACAAGCGGTAAATCGCATATAACATTACTTTTTAAAAAGACTATGTACTAATGAGGGAAAAGAATTTTATAATTGCTCTAAAAGTCTTAATTCCGGTTTTTAAACCTAATTCCAGAACGCAGAAATTGGAAGTTAAAATTTTTTTTTCGCGAAGCTCCACGGAGGACCGGATAAGTCCTGGTTCATAGAGCACTCTGGAAACAATAACGCCGGAAGTCAATGTTTCCGTCCCAACTTCCTCCCATTCATATTCATTCAGCTAACCTCAACTCAAGCACGGACTCCGTTCATTATTTCCCATAATGATTTTCCCCTGAAATCGCTAATATTTGGGTGAAAGCAAGAAAAAAGCTGACCATAAAAATTTTCGCAACTGAATAATGCCCAAAAAGAATACCTGTCACCCAAGGACTGACCATAATTCGCTAACAAAAGATAACATTCCTCCAATTAAAGAGTTTCAATTGTGTTAAATAACACCGTAATAGACATAATAGGTAATCTAGCCGAGAACAATTAATAGGAAATAAGAGACTTTTTATTGTTTTAATTAAACTAAACCCGTACTTTCTGTGTAAGCGAAATATTTCATAACTTTTTAAAGTAAACATAAAAATTTCCCCTCGACATTAGGTTAATTACAAACTTTGGAAGAATTCTTTTTTATTTCTAATCAAAGTTCTTTTAATTAAGGTTCCGTTAAAAACGGAATTAAAAAACTCGCTAAAACGGCACCTGGTTAATAGTCCGAATAAAAATGGCATGACAGGAAATTATTAATTTCAACGCGGAATGTTATTAATTATTAATTAATGAAAAATATAGAAACAGTCGGCCTATGAACGAAAAACTCCAAAACAATGAAAAGTTATACTTAAATATCCAATAACGGTTATTTGTATGGTAGTTATTAACTTTATTGTTTAATTTTGTTGTACAATAAAAATACCCTTGTCTGGTCTAGTAATGGAGGGGGAACCTCCAAACTTGGGCTTACTGGGACACGATGGCCCTTGATGATTTCGTTTTTGAAGGGCCCTTTAGATTGATTTTTTACCCTTTTTGGACACAATGTGCTCTTTTAACTATATTTCGTTCTTTTACCACGAAAAGGGCCCTTTTAGCTTGATTTTTTCATCCTTTTTGGACACTAGGAACCTTTTAACCGTAAATTTTAACCCATAAAGGCATTTTATTGCATGGGCTATGGTCTGTTTTGAACATAAAAGGCCCTTTTGACTATATTTCGTTCTTTTACCACAAAAGTGCCCTTTTAGCTTGATTTTTTCCATCCTTTTTGGACACTAGGAACCTTTTAACCAAAAATTTTAACCCATAAAGGCATTTTATTTCATGGGCTGTGGTCTGTTTTAAACATAAAAGGCCCTTTTGACAATATTTCGTTCTTTTACCAGGAAAAGGGCCCTTAGCTTGATTTTCTCATCCATTTTGGACACTAGGAACCTTTTAACCATAAATTTTAACCAAAAAAGCATTTTATTGCATGGGCTGTGGTCTGTTTTGAAAATAAAAGGCCCTTTTGACTATATTTCGTTCTTTTATCAGGAAAAGGGCCCCTTTTTAGCTTGATTATCGATCCATTTTGGACGCAAGGGGCCCTTTTAACTGGATACTATTCCTTTACGACAAATTGGGCCCTTTTTTTAGGTATTGCAATGTTTTAGCTTTGATTTTGATCTTTTTTGGACTCACTTTTAACTAGATTGTTGTTGTTTTACGTGAAAAGGGCCCTTGTTAGCCTAGATATCGGTCCTTTTTTGACCTCAGGGGCCCTGTTAACTTGATTTTGTTCTTTAACGAGAAAAAAGATACTTTTTTAGCTATATTTTTGATCTTTTTTGGATCCTAGGGCTCCTTTAAACTATAGATACCTATGATTCCTTCGACAAATTCCTTTTTAGGACCATTTTTTACCCTTTTTGGACACTATAAGGACTCTTTTAGCGTGAAAAAGTTCAGGACTAATTTAGCTAGTTAAAAAATTGGATGTTTTGAGGAAAAAAAAATGTTATTAAAAAATTAAGAGAAAGAATAGAAAAAACTTGTTTGTTTTAAAATAACTTGCCCACGTCGTTTTAAACTACGGGTACTTAAAATAAACAGTAATGGACAAAAATTAAAGGACCCTATCCCGCCCCCCTAATAAAAATGTTTATCAACAAGGACAAGGTCATAAACAAAACGTCAAAAATCGACGGTTCTTCAGACGTGTTTTTTAATTATTCCATCTTTAATTATTCCAGAAGTATGCTATACCACCATACTCAGAAGTGGCATATTTTTGTCTTAAAACATTCTATTGTCAGCATTGATGGTTGATCCGTTGTTATCAAATTCGTTGCCTGAAGAGGAAAACTGTGTCAAGGTTCTCTGATTGCGATGTGTACAAAAGAATGCATCTTTTCCTAACTTTTTAGTCTACCACTGCTCAAATTGAAGAGTTTTGACAATTTTGCAATCAAGATTGTTGCTAAAGAGATAATTTTTATCTTTTAAATCATTGTTTTCTTATTAAAACAGTAAGATTAGATGTTTGTTTAATCCTTTTATAACGAAATCAAAATACCTGCAACGTTTTTGGTTTTGAAAAATTTTGATAAAAAACAGAATTTTGAACTTGATTTTTTTTAAGTTCGAACGTGTTTGAGCTTGTTTAAATTCATTTCCGGCCAAAGGAGAGATGACAAAACGTTTTCTCGGCACCCCTGTTTTTCTCGTGTTTCCCCCCTTTAGAAACTTTGAGTTTTCCCGTAAAGCACCTGGAAAGGTGGGAGTCAACCCCAGGCCGCGGCTCCCCACCCTTTTGAGCAACTCAATGCAATCGCCCCCTTCACGCTCACCGGCACACGGTCTAGCCGTCTTCTCCCTCAGTCCTCCCGAAACCGTCTTCCTCGAATCATCGTATGTCAAGTCTTCGAATGAAATACGCGTATTTTTCGCGAGTGCTAATTTTTAAAAATTAATTTCTAATTAAGAAACGAAGTGTTGAGAAAATTGTGCTACTTAAGGATTTCAAAATGAGTAAGCTTATTAATTTATATCACAATTTTTATTTAAAAATTTAATTTAATTTAGATTTTTAATTGACTTTTTAACATTTAAACTGGAAATCTTACAGGAACTATTGGTTTAGAAACCTCAATTAAGGGTCTTCAATATCCTCTTGGCTTTTAAAATTTTCCCAAGTTTCACTCATTTTTCTTAAGAACTACGATGTTGAGGCTGAAAAAATTTTTGTAGAAAATTTATTTATTGTTTTGGATAAAAAAAAAATCGATTCCTCGAAAAAATTTCAGGAATTTGTTCTTACTATAAATCATAAATAGAATTTCTTGAACAATATTCGTTTTGAATTTTTTTATATTCTATTTTGATCTAATTTTTTTTACAAAATGAGGAGCATGTTTCGTTATAATAAGAAAAAAACTTTCTTTTTTCGTTGTTGCAATAATAGGTTTTTTAGCGGATTTCCGGAGGAAAGCAGGCTATTGGGGCCGGCCTCACGGCGGCTTTCGGCTTAGAGGCTTATATATTCGTGATCAGGACGATCTCCTGATCACGAAAATATAGGTCATTCCCTAAGTTGGCGATATATATATATATATTTATATATATATATATATATATATATGTACCGACGCGATAACTCGAGCTAGGATTGTTTGAATTAAACGAGACTTGGTATTTAGAGCTTTTGTCTCACCAGGTAGAAGCCTATTGAAAATGGCTTGAATCGAGAAAGCGGTTCTGGTACTTCGCTTAGGGCATAAAGGGCATTTTCGTGATTTTCTCGGAACCTGAAGGTTTGAGATGGTTAAAAATCGTGACGGGAAAGTCCTAGGGGCCGAGGATCATAGTTAATAGCAGTTCAAATTTAAAAATCGGTTCTGGGACTTGTCTAAGGGGCCTAAATAGATTTTCGTGATTTTCTTGAACGTTAAGGTTTGAGATGGTTGAAAATCGTGATGGGAATGTCTGATGATCCGCAGACCGTATTAAGAACGGTTCAAATGACGGAAGATGTTCTGGGACCCACGTTAAGGGGCCTAAATGGAATTTCGAGATTTCTTCGATACCGGAAAGTTTGAGATGGTTGTAAATGGTGACGGAAATATATTATGGCCCGAGGACCATAGTAGAAGACACTTGGAATCGCCTAAGCGGTTCTGAGACTCTCCTGAGGGACTTAAATGGAATTTCGTCATCTTTGAAAATAAGAGCAGGAGATGGTCGAAATCGATTATAGGAGCTGCTCATGAACAGAGAATTCACATTTGACAACAGATCAAACCCGCATACGAAGAAGAAGCTACTTAGGGCATTGATGAAATTAATTTTAGAATTTGAACTTTTGGCGGTGAAAATCATGTGGTTTGAGTTGATATTTCTAGGCTGATTTCTGAGGAATTGAAGCTATTGTGGTCGGTGTGATGGAGGCTCCGGGCTCAGAGACCCATTTTATTTATTTTACTGTGGTGGTGGGGGGGGGGATAATTAGGACATCAAAGATAGGCTTAGGGAAGGCCTTTCCGGAGGAAATCCGCTGCTTCTCGAGGCTGCCTCGAGGCTTTTTATGTTAGAAATCTCATATTGTGAAGCGTTTATAAGCCCACCTTTGTAGTTAGAATGGGATGGGTCGACACCGCATCCATCGTAATTTGCTCCACATCCATCAAAATTTCATCAATCATAGGCCCTTCGCGTATTTTAAAAACGAATCCTCTCATATTACAAATTTTTAACTTTTAGCGTCCATAAATCATCTCTAATTATTCGCAGACAAAAATTTAAATAAATTTTTTTCGATGTCTTTTGAAGTGACTGAAGTTTTGGCTTTTGTTGCCAGTAAAATTAACTTTTTTGTTTATAAAAGGGAGTATTAATCTTTAATAACAGTGGTGCTGCAGGTGACATTTCTTTATTTTTGTTTTAATTTGATTTCCGATCGGAAAACAAAGACAGGAAGGTGAACCGAACAAAAAACCACAGACATTAATGAATGACTTCAAATGCTGTCATTACGGCAATCGAGTCGTCCCCCCACGAGCTTTAATTAAGTAGAATCGACAACAAATTTTTTTTTCTCTCTTCTTCCTTCTTTTCTCAGCCACGGGCCGAGCATCACCCTTCGTACTTGAGTTGAATGGAAAACGAAGCGTTGAATAAAAAAACCCCCTTCGTTTAATTCTTATTCATCTGACGTAAACGTGCACGTGTACCCGATCCAGTTTTTGCTTCCCTATGACACAAGGTATGTCACTCGCGCCTCACTGAAATGTAAAATATTGTTGTTTTTTTCCATTTCAAATCTGTCTGGTGTTGTTGGCGGGTGTATCCATGGAAACTCGTTTTATGCACGCGAGCCCTTAATTACTAGATCAATACGGAGGGGGCTACGGATTCTGGGCACTAGAGATAATTTGCCTTAACTATTTGAAAAAGCACAAGTTTTCGAGCTTAATTACTCCCTACCGTGATTAATGGAAGTTCCTCTCTTCGTCACCGGGTCGTCGGGAATGAGTGATTACTCATCGCGATTTTTTCCCACTTGTTTATTTTTGGAAGCGCCACTTTTATTTTCGCTAATTTATTTCCTTCCTGTGTGGCGCCCACGAAAAAATTTCTTATATTTTCACTGTAAACATAGTGAGTCAACTGATTTGGAGGGGAATGAACGTAACAGCTTTGACCCATGTGTATTT
This sequence comes from Orius laevigatus, assembly GCA_018703685.1. Taxonomy (NCBI): domain Eukaryota; kingdom Metazoa; phylum Arthropoda; class Insecta; order Hemiptera; family Anthocoridae; genus Orius; species Orius laevigatus. Next base: position 164,856 of record JAGWEN010000146.1, on the reverse strand, counting down.
TAACTCGAGATTCGATAAGATAACGGCGTTCCTTAGTTATCAAACGTGTGTACCTAATTTTAAACTTTTCATGCCTCTTCCGTCATAAAGCAACTTTCTCAACTTTGGTCAACGATGCTTTAAAAAAGGGCATTATTCAGGATAAACCACCCCATGGTCCGAGTCAGCGTTTAATCTTGCTCAGCGTAATCTTAATTTATCTTTTCAATTAAAATTTTTCCTGACAATGAGTAAAAATTACAACGGACACACGCAATGTCGCGTAATGAGGGCACGAATCTGGGAAGTCCGGCACCTTGCACATGATTCCGTCATCGAGGGAGAAAGCCGATCCCATATCCTCCGTTGGTCATCTATGACGTGTGAAGCCAAGAAAAAACTCGATTTTCGTACAATACTTTTTTTAAATTGCACAATGCGAGTAATGCAACTTCATGTCATAACTGATTTTAATTAGATTATTAATTTTATTATCATAATCTTAAAGGAAAAGGAAATGATTACTTCCGCATGATCAATCAATCTTATTACCGTGGAAAAAAAAATTAAAATTTTATGTGATAACTGAAATAATCGTTAATCTTCTATACAAGAAATGTCAAAACTTATCAGGTAGCTTAATTAAAAATAAATAATAAAGACAAAAACTTGAAAAAATAGATCTTGGCCAATTCCTCATCTTCGTCAACTATCAACTCGCCAACTCCTCATCTTTGTATGGATTCTTTACGTTTATTTGATTAGCACTTATAGAGCTTTTCTTGGATTTTAGACAGAAAAAATACGAATAAAATGAGCCAATACATTCGTCATCGGAAGTTTTCTTGAGAAGATAAGAAATGCACTAAATGGTGGAGAAAGGTTTGGTCTGGTCAGGTAGTTATGGACACATAAATTGGGAACTTTCTCAAAAAGTTGGTTCCCTACATTGGATGGGCGAAACGCTGCCGCGTTCCTAGCAACAACCTCCTTAGGCCCTACCCTGTATATGATGGTGATTTGCCCAACTTTATAACGATCAAAGGTCAGATTGACCCTACGGGGACCCCTTCTCAAAATCGTGCATTCGAGAATATTTTCAATTACTTTCTTTTTGAGAAATAAAAAAAAATTCAAAAACGCAATTAGCGATTATCAAATTAGAGTGCGGTGTCTGGATGAACTTCAAAGGCGTTGACACTTCTAATAAAACGTTCCCCTGGTGGATCAGCTGGTTTCGAAGGTCACCTGTTAATCGGCGCCTGAAGACGCCCACTCGTCTGCCTTGTGACTTGTCCCGATGGATCCGAACAAATATTTTTCAAATTCGTTTTTCAACCGGATTTCGGATCCTCCCTTCCCGATATTCAAATCGGCACATAACGAGTCTTGCTTTTGATTTATTAAACGAATAAACGCAGTATTTTCTCTATAAGTCCTTTTTATCGTCCTGGTAAAGATTTGAATAATGGAACGGCATCGCTGCGAAAGGTGGGTGAGTTACCGTTCGCTACGGATCTGCCCACACTGGCAAGGTAGTTCTCAGCGAATGATTAAGGATGCACATTATTTGCTTAAACACTGCAAATTATCAAATTAAAGCAAAACGTTATTCCATCTTGATTCAATTTTTCTGTCATTTCTTTTCATTACTTTTGATGTGCGATATTTATCTTAAATAGTTGGTAGTTCCTTATAAAAGTTCAAGAGACACAAGGAGGTCCGGTGTCAATGTATTTGGGTACGCCTACGCGGGACATACCTCCCAGCCCCCACACAGAGACTCCCTTCCCACCCCTCCTTTCCCGAATCCTCTTAGCAACATCTTTTAAATTTTTTAACACATTTAAATTAATCATTGTCATTTTACGCTGGCCCCCTTTATGGTAAAGACCGTTTTGTACGTTAATTAATTTATTATTTATCATTATTATAATGGGATGACTAGTCATGGGAAGAAAGAGTAGGAGTTCTATTGAGAAACAGTCGGTTTTCTCACGCTAGGGATATTCCAGTGGAAATTATAAATTTAACTTTTATTGATCGTTAAAATCTTGTTTGGAAATAATTGTTTTTCATTTGTCTAAAACGAAATATTTCATTTCTAAACTAAATTGGAGGCAAAAGGTCTGGTAGGTGTGGAAGTGGGACCTCCAAAACGGAAACTTTCTCAAAAAGTGGGTTTTTTTGACAGAACTGTTCATTTTCTGGGTGCTATAACACCCTGTTATACCTGCAAATATGATGAAGATCGGCGCTTTTCTACCGAAATATCCATTTTTTAGGAACGCGGCAGCGTTAGCCCTCTTCCTAATGCCCTACCCTGTCCATGGTGAAAATTTGGTGAAGATCTGTGGTTTTCTACCAAAATCTCCAATTTTAGGAGAGGCGGAACATTTGCACAATTTGCACCATATGCAGGGCCGTTGGGGCTAGGAAGGTGGCAGTGTTCCGCCCAGCCAATGAAGAGGTCTATAGCGAACCCACTTCTTGAGAAAGTTTTGGGGGTTCCACTTCCATATCTACGAGACCTTTCATTTATCTAAAACGAAATATTTCTTTTCTAAACTAAACTGGAAGCAAAAATTTCTTTCCCGTTGTTTTATAGCAAATCGGTAACTAATTTAAACCACTTATCCTTTTTCTCCCCTTCCAAATTGCCGTATAATAGCGTAATTTTTGGAAAAATAATTTTTTTTTGTCTAGAAATCGTAGGACACAGACAAAAAATTATATAGACCGTGAGAAGGGTTATTTCTTTAAAGTGGCATATTAATAAGGCCGACTTTAAAAACGGGGTTGATGCGAGAGAGTTGGGAATTTTAATTGTGACGAGAAATAGTAGCCGAGAGGGGGGCGGGGACCGAAGGGCAATTTATTAAAGTACCCGGGAGAGGTACAAAGAATATAGCCCCGGGCTCAAATCTACACAAGAACGAAAACTGTTTGATTTCGAAGGACAAAAGCAATTAATCCAAGGCGCATACTTTTCTCAGCGTTCAGGTCTCTCACAATCGATTACCAACCCCCCCTTTTTGATAACACTTATTCATTATGTTAATTTTTCTAATTGCTTCTCTGCTCTGTTATTTCGGACTTGACGTGAAGAACGTTTGAACTTTAACTGTCTTAAAACCGGATTTCTGTCATGTAAAAGCCCTTTCTGTATTCATTGCTTATTCCGTATTAAAATTACCTTTAATTAGATTAATTGGTCACAGTCTCTGACCATGCGGTAACGTACGCCATTCGAATAGTGCGGATTGTTAAAACTAAAATAACTTGAAAATAAAACCTTTCCATTGGCGCAATAAGGTTCAAACTTTAGGGCTCTTACTCGATCACTGTCCTTATCAGTTGATAAACACTGATAAGGAAGAAACCTACCACCTAGTTCTAAACAATTTTATTCAAGATAGGAGATTCACTGTTTTAACAATTTTAATGTCTCATTCAGTGTTTTTATGCTTCCTTATCCTTCTTCCTGTATCCTACTGTATGTTTCAAGCTTTCTGAGTCTAGTTTCGACCATTTAGGAATTTTCCAGCTACTAATATTGGGATCCAAGGATGGAGCCTCTGGAGGCTTGTGCTAGGAACGCGGCAGCATTCCGCCCCCCAAAAATAAAGATTTCGGTTGACGATCTTTTTCACCATATTGATGTACAGGGTTCTTAGGAGGTCGGGGCTAGCAACATTCCGCCCAACCCAAAAAATGGAAATTTTGGTAGAAACCGATCTTTTTCACCATAATATAGAGGGTAGGGCCTTAAGACTTAGGAGGTTAGGGCTATGAACGTGGCAGCGTTCCGCCCAACCCAAAAATGTAGACTTAGGTAGAAAACCACAGCGTAGGGCCTCAGGTGGTTAGGGCTAGAAATTTGGATTTCCGCCCTCACAAATGGAGATTTCAAAGGAATGCCACCGATTTTCACCAAATTTTTAGAAACTTCCCATTTTGGGAGTTCCACTACCTACTAGACCTTTTTTTCTATAATTAAACTTGTGAAATGTTGCTTTTAAAATTTAGCGACGGGTTTCAAAAATAGAGTTGTAATTGAGGATAGACGTCTGAGGCTATAAAAAAGGAGAAGGTCTAGTTCGGATTTGGTAGCGCCGGCATAGGGAACCCCCCTCGAACAACGCAAATAGAAGTCGGGTCATGGCCCTCAAACTTTATACTCGAAAATATATTTATACTACATAAAAATATGTCTATTTACATAAAGGAACCGAATTTATTTATTATCGGTGATTCCCAGTCGGGGAGGACGTCCCGCCGAGGTTTAAACGCCCACAATAAACACTTCTGTACTTTCTCAAACATTTTTACCGCGTTTCTTTTTATAAATGTCTTAATTTTTAAAATGTTGAAGTATTAAAAAAATGCTATGACTGGATAAAGGCAAAAACAACAATTCATGGTGATTTACTCATTTTTTTTCAGTGTGTACAGTTTTGCTCTGGATTAACGGTCCCTGTCTTGTTTATAGGAGAATTTTTTGTTAGCGTGGAAAATGCTGCATAAAATTATAGGTCAGTTTTCATAAAATGTTTTCCCCTCGTGTTCGTCATTGAAAATAGACTTGATTCGAGAAGAGGTACCTAGAATGGAGATCAAACTCGTCATTCCGTTGATGCGGGCTTGGCTGGCTTCCAGGACGTCTAGACACGAGTCGCTCCTCGAAGCCGATGCCAAATTGTAACGTCACTATCTGGTATTAGTCACTCTCAAGGACCCTTCTCTTTCACCGGACTTGTTGATTCTTCTCTCTCTTTCCGACGGAAATTCTAAGGATATCCTGTCACAAGAATCTTAAGTAGATCCGTTTTTAAGTTTTCTTCCGTTAATTTTGGCTCGCTCGTTAGCAAAATATTTAGAAACGATTTTTTCATAAGTAGGTCGAAACCTTCATTTTTGAAGTTTTTATTATTTTTGGCGCCCTCAAGTCCGGGTGGAAACAGTGATATACTGGCGGAAGCGACTAATCTCACAATCGACCGTTTCCTGCCCTCTTCCCTCAATTGTCGACACTAGAATAACTGCTATCTTTCAGGTTTGACACAAAAATACACCAAAACAATAACTTAAGAAAGGAAAGGCGGTTTTCAGGGGAAAGGCGACGACCCGATTATAAAACATTTAAAAAGGAAATTCCGGACATTTTTGGTGTGGCTTCTGAATAAGTTCGCCAGGTAGGACGTTTTCGTCACCGCAAAGAACGGAGAATATTCGGAATGAGAAGTTTACTACGAGGGCATTTTAAATGTAGGAATTTACATGTTTCAGTTTTGAGGGAAATTTAGATTCCTCCCTGCATCCTCTTTCGTGAAGGTATTCTTCCCTCTCTACCTGAGAATAATCGTAAAGACGTACATACTCAAACAAGACTTCTTCCAACAAAAATCCTCTATAAAATCATTTTAAACCATCTAGTTTTAGCTAATTTCCAAAAGAAAAGAAACTATTGATGTCGGTCAAAGTATGACTGAAATCGGGATAGGTACTTTGCTATGGGGAGATCTAATGGCCGAAAGGGGTCGAAAATAGGGACGGGAAGGCCTCGTAAGATGCGAAACATCGTATGTGAAATGGTTCGATTCACCCTCAGGAATTGATAGATAGGAGGGGTCTTATCTAAAATCAAAGGAATCTCACCCTCCCTATCATCTCCCCTACCTCCCCACATCGACCCTGCCCCATCTCCCCCATCAACTCCTCTACCATCACCTCCTCTACCATCCCCACTCTCCCATTACCTCCTCTACTCTCCCCCATCACCTCCTCTACCCTCCCACACTCTCCCATCACCTCCCCTACCCACATCGACCCTACCCCATCTCTCCCATCAACTCCTCAACCCTCCCCCACTCACCCATCACCTCCCCTATCCACATCGACCCTGCCCCATCTCCCCCCTCAACTCCTCTACCCTCCCCCACTCTTCCTTCACTTCCACTACATACATCGACCCTACCCCATCTCCCCCATCACCTCCTCTACCATCCCCACTCTCCCATTACCCTCTCTACTCTCCCCCATCACTTCCTCTACCCTCCCCCACACTCCCTCATTAAAACGTCTACCCCCCTCAATCACCTCCTCTACCCTCCCCCACTCTCCCCCTTACTACATCGATCCTGCCCCCATCAACTCCTCTACCCTCTCCCACTCTCCCATCACCTCCCATATCCACATCGACCCTCTCCCATCTCTCCCATCAACTCCTCTACCCTCTCCCATCACCTCCCCTACCCACATCGACCGTACCCCATCTCTCCCATCAACTCCTCTACCCTCCCCCACTCTCCCTTCACCTCCACTATCCACATCGACCCTACCCCATCTCCTCCCATCAACTCCTCTACCCTCCCCCACCCTCCCATCACCTCCCCTGCCCACATCGACCCTGCCCCATCAACTCCTCTACCCTCCCCCACTCTCCCATCACCTCCCCTGCCCACATCGACCCTGCTCCATCAACTCCTCTACCCTCCCCCACTCTCCCATCTCCTCCCCTGCCCACATCGACCCTGCCCCATCAACTCCTTTACCATCCCAACATCTCACTTTTTTCAAAAAGCTTCTCGCTGCATCACGATTTTTTTTTCAATATTGCTTCCTGCCAGGGCTCGACATTGGTCAAAAAAAAATTGTTGACGTTTTACATTAGAGGACATATGAAACTTCTCACGGGCGGGTAACGGTGTCCTATCGCAAGTTCCCATACTTAAACTAATGAAAGTCGTCGCTAACTGTGCGAACTATTATCGTAAAACCCTCTGGGAACGTCTTGGCGCGGGGCCTGACAATACTCTTTCCATAACTCGAGTTCATCTTTAACCTGTTATTACGAACGAGTACCGTCTTAACACTTTTTGCTCTCAGTTATTCAATTACCCGACTCCGAAGCCCTGGATATAAATATTCCCAGAATCAGAGCCGTCAAAAGTAATTGCCCGCCTATTCCTATTATTCTCCGACAAAATGCATAAAATGTCTTCTTAAATCTCGCTCGGCCTTCAAAACTTTGAGACTTCTTTTCTTTTTTTTATAAATTATTTTATTGAGCTGTTTATCTGAAAGGCTAAATGGATAAAAGTTTGTCATTTTGTAGGATTCTTTCAACGTCCGAGTAATATTTCTAAATCTTATTCCCTATACAAAACTCGACGAAAATACGCCCATCCCTCACAAGCTACTACATTATTTTTCCCCCTTTATCTCGTCGGCAAACAAGGAAAAATAAACTATCGAGACGTCCCTGGAAGGGGATCGATTACACGAAAAAGGGCTCCGAGATTCACATGACTCATGAGAATAAATAAATCCACGTGTATAGACCCATGTGGTAGCATGATATGGAGCAGACACGGGTCGTTAAACTTAAAATTATACAATTTAGTCTTGATTTATTTTCGATCTTGGAGAAAGGCACTCACGTGGGCGCAGGCTGACCTGATGGTACGAATTGTGCGGGATTTTACGCATTTTCGAAGATTTTTACACAACACGCATTGACCTGATGCGTATCAACCTTTTTAAGCATTTCTGGGACGATAAAAATCCGAAGAGATAAGCAAGATATTGAAAAGATGAAGAAGAAGAAGAAGAAGAACATTTTTTTTTGAATCTGAGACTATTGCCCCCATTGCAATAGGTAGATTTTCTGAAAGAAAAAAAAAATTAAACTTTGACAAAGAAAGACCCTTTTCAGCCTCATTTTGCACCTTTTTCGACAAGAAAGACTCTTCTCATCCAATTTTTGACCCTTTTTTACCAGAAAAGAAAGCTTTTAGATCGATTCTGAACCTTTTTGACCCGGAAGACTCTTTTCGGACTGATTTACCCTTTTTACAAGAAAAGACTTGTCAACCAGATTTAGACCCTTTTAGACGAGAAAAGACACATTTCAGCCTGATTTTAACCCTTTTTGACAAGAAAAGACATTTTTCAGACAGATTTTGAGCCTTTTTGACAAGGGGAGACATTTTTCAGACAGATTTGGACCCTTTATGACAAGAAAAGACCCTTTTCGACAAGAAAAGACCCTTTTCGACAAGAAAAGACCCTTTTCGACAAGAAAAGACCCTTTTCGACAAGAAAAGACCCTTTTCGACAAGAAAAGACCCTTTTCGACAAGAAAAGACCCTTTTCGACAAGAAAAGACCCTTTTCGACAAGAAAGACCCTTTTCAGCCAGATTTTGACCCTTTTTGACAAGGAAGGACATTTTTCAGACAGATTTGGACCCTTTTTGACTAGGAAGGACATTTTTCAGACAGATTTGGACCCTTTTTGACAAGAAAAGACCTTTTTCAGCCAGATTTTCACCCTTTTTGACGAGAAAAACACTTTTACCCTTTTTGAAAAGGAAAGACTTTTTCAGACAGATTTGGACCCTTTTTGACTAGGAAAGACCCTTTTCAGCCAGACTTTTATCTTTTTTGACGAGAAAAACTCTTTCACCCTTTTTGAAAAGGAAAGACATTTTTCAGACAGATTTGGACCCTTTTTGACAAGAAAAGACCCTTTTTAGCCAGACTTTGCACCCTTTTGACAAGAAAAACACTTTTCAGGCACATTTTCACCCTTTTTGACGAGAAAAACGCTTTTACCCTTTTAGGTATTTGACAAGAAAAGACATTTTTCAGACAGATTTGGACCCTTTTCAGCCAGATTTTTTACCCTTTTCGACGGTAAAAACGCTTTGACCCTTTTTGACAAAAAAAGACCCCTTTAATTCTGGTTTTAAACCTTATTTAATTAAGAAAAGACCCTTTTTAGCCAGATTATGACCCTTTTTTGGCAGATTTTGTATCTTTTTGACAAGAAAAGCTCTTTTTAGCCAGATTTTAAACTTGTTCACAAGAAAAGACGCTATTAGCCATTTTTTAAACGCTCTACTCCAGAAAAACTCTTTTCAAAAACATGAGTTTTCTTTTCTAAATCGCGATTCATACGGTTGAATATCAGGCGACCGCGACGGGAGTTCATTTGTATAAAAAGTAATTGAGATGGGGGTTTCCGAGGCTGTGTTGCGAGGTAGATTAGTCGTCGGCACGCGATTCATGTTGAAGGGAAAATGACGAATAATGTAGTTTCCGTGATCCTATGGATAGCTACTGCCACTCATATCGCTTCTGCCTTTCGACCAACATGCTTTATTTGGTACCCTCTTTTATATTTCTCCTTGTTTAAACCATTCTTTTTTTTGTTGCAGATGAGCGGAAAGAGACGGCGTAGTTTTAAATGCGCTGTCCATCATTTGGACAGGGAAGTATCGTCCGAAAACGATTTTCACATCATCCTTAAGAAACCTCCTGTTTTCAACAGGTAATTATTTTTTATTAAAGTAAAGAGCAAGAAAATGAATGAATTTCAGGATGGTCCAAATGATAGCGGACGAATTTCTGACGGAAGAGAGGGACAGGAAGTACTACGCGGACCACTACACATGCTGCCCCCCGCCGCTTTTTATACTTTTCATCACACTAGTCGAGGTATGTGCTTTATTGTCGATATAAAGATTTTTTTTTCTCCTTCCTCCTTCTACGTTTGGCACCTGGCACGAGGCTCGGAAGTCCCGCGTCCTGTAATTCGATAACCCCATTGTCGAAGCGTGCCGTCGAAGCCTTACCCGTCCCTTGTCATCATATAAAGTATGGGCTTCCCCCCCTTTCTAAAGGGATGTGAATTTTTCTTCCCCACCTGGATATCGCCGTTTTAAATTCTAATATTCATCCCCTTGTTGATAAACCTGTAATACACGTTGCAGTTTTTGAGCTATTTTTTTGAAAACGTCACAGGTGCTAAAAGAGTGAACGCTTCAGAGGGCCATATAATTGATTTCCTTAACAATTTTAATAAAAAAAGGTATGAAAAACGAGTTTTCAACTAAATAAACCTTGAAATTTCAAGGGAGCGTATACAAAGCGTTTTTTGTATCCCACCCTAAGGGCTTATTCTGTTAAGCGGAGCGAAATTAAATTGAAGGGTGAATTAGTGGGTTGAATTCAATTCCAGGTTTGGTCTCTGCTAGGGGTTTGTGTTTCCGGCATGTAAGCTAATCAATTATATGGCTAATTTGATTCCAGCGAATGAAAAAAATTCTTCCAAGAAAGTAACTTTTTTCTTAAAACTCCTTTAATTTAAAAGAGGGGGTAGAAAAAAATCTGGGTAAAACAAAGCACGTGTTTCCCTCTATAGGACCACTAAATCTCCCTTCTGTCGGAAGAATTCATGGCCCGGGGGTTAAATCGAGTAAAATACCGTTTTTTTGTTAAACACACCCCCTCAGATGAGGAAAAAATCCGGGTATCCACGTGCCATAAATCCCGAACCTAAAAATAACTTAAAGACGTCTTCCAGGGGGTAAATTAGGCCAAAATCAGTTCCTTTTTCCTTATTTTTAAAATATTTCGGGCTTAAAATTTCGTTATTGTTATGGAATTCATTAGACACTCATTTTCCTAACAATATGTAGAAGCTTCTTGTATTGTACTTTCTCATGATTAGTCAAGGGATGCCTACGAGGCTTAATGACTCCCACCATTCCTCCTACGCCCTTATAGGACAAAAGAATGGAAAATAAACATGTCATCTTTCCATTTGTCAAATTCGTGAAACAATAATGAAAATCCACGTCGCAGGCTCACGAATCAGCTTTTTTTTTGTAAATTGGTCATTTGGATTCTTGTGCAAAACTTGAAATGAAATCATTTTTTAAATTCGCTAAAACAGATTATCAATAAAACGTGCCTTTTAACAAGTCGTTAGGCAAGCGGGACATGTACTAATGACTATTGACAGATTGCGAACGTTGAAAAAAACTAGGATCTTTACGGTTTTCAGATTCGAAGCAGATGAGTTTGCAGATGTAGTTTTTTTTTCCCAATCGGAAGCGTTTCATAATAGGATAGAACGCGTTACACCTCTCTGACATATGTTACCAAGAAAAGGGAAAGAAAATTAAGCTCCAGGGAGGATCCCATATGGTGTTTTGGAAAACTTGTGCGCCTTTTAGGGGGTAAAATTAGGTAAGAGGCCTGTGCCTGTCCCATCTGCGGGGAAAGAGGTGTGGAGGAGAGGGAGTTGAGTAATTGAACTTGGAGGATCCCCAAGTGTACCATAGAGTCTCCCTCCACGGGTATCGCTCCCTATTTCACGGAGCAAATAATAAGGTGACTCGTGAGTTATATTTCCCACTTTCAGGAAATGAATTACACCTCTCCTTGGGGTGGCTTTTTCGTCGTTCCCCTAAATCCACCCTACGTGAAGTCTCATTCATATTAAGTGACGTTTGCTTCCCGAAGTAGGGGAAATCAAATGGAATGTTAACACAAAAGGAAAACCAACCCAACACAATACTAAACAGGGGTGCGTGAGATATAAAACTTATTCGATTCAAAAGATCTTGCTAGCAGTCAATTCTAGGTCCTTTTTTTAAAAAATCAAGCTCTTTTAGGTTCGTACTCCATTATTTTGATTTAAACATTTCATGAAACGTGAATATCTAGCGGGCCAATTTATTTTGGTAGTTTAAAACTCCTAATTTGTATAATTTACCTAAACTGTGTACCTTTTAAAGGTCATTGAAATCGCCTATGATCTCGATGCCTTTTAAAGTCAGATAGCGGGTTTAAATCCAGCCCTAGTCCGAAAACGGTCATTGTTCTCAGAATAATCACATCGACAGGTAGAATCTAAAATGGTCCCGGCCTTGATAGAAGAAATAGAGCTATGAATCACTTGGAATACAAACTTTACGGGTGATATATTCTTTTATAAGAGAAGAAAAGAGGGGAAAAACGCTTTTGGAAATAACAAGTGAAGAAAAACATTTACCAAACAATCGTCATTTGCAAACAAAGGGAAAACAAGTTGAAATTAATAAAATGATAAAACTTCCAATATAACGAATCCCTTTGGAGAATTTCGAACAAAGCTGTTCGTTTTACTAGTTTAACCAAACCGAACGCGGTAAATATCGAGCGGCGATAAATTTTTAAGGTTTCCTTTAATTTCCCTGAGTGCTGGGCCTCGTGAATTACTGCAAAGAGTTTTACCTATAAAACCTTGGGAAACCTTATTTTGGGGGAAAGTCGTTAGAAGGGTCTGGAAGTTATGGAAGTGGAACTCCCAAAAAGGAAACTTTCTCAAAAATTTAAAGAAAATCGTTGGCTTTCTACTGAAATCTTCATTTTTTGGTGGGGCGGAACGCTGCCGCGTGCCTAGCCCTACCCTCCTAAGGCCCTACCCTGTATATGGTGAAAATTTGACTATACAGGGTCTCCTTCGCCCTTCACAAAATCCGGGGTTCGAGGAAAATACAATAACTTTCTTCAATTAAGCTGAAATTTCGCAGTAAAGTCGCCCTGAAAAAAATCTCATACCGACGAATCTATTCATCCGATCTTTTGTTTTCTCGGAAAATATGCTCTCTAAGAAGCTTGTAGTTTTCCAAAAGAATGAGAACGCGCTTTTCAAAAAAAAAGTTTCCTACCATTTTTAGTGCCCAAAACATGGAAAATACTTTTAGGCATATTCCCTCTCACACACTTGGTAGAATTTTCCTTTTTATCCATTGAAGATTAATTCCTTTCTTTTACAGCTCGGTTTCTTCACGTACTACACAGTGGCCACCGGGGAGATGAATCCTGCAGGTCCTGTACCGATCGACAGCGTATTCATATACAGACCAGACAAACGACTAGAAATCTGGAGGTTCTTCTTTTATATGGTCCTACACGCTGGGTAAGCCAATCGCTAATTATCGACTTAATTTACTTATCGCTCTTTATTTAGATGGCTCCATCTTTTATTCAATCTTCTCGTCCAAGTATTGGTCGGCCTTCCTCTCGAAATGGTCCACGGTTCTCTTCGAATAGGAACCGTCTACATGGCTGGAGTGCTAGCAGGTTCTTTGGGCACTTCAGTTTTCGACACTGACGTCTATCTCGTCGGAGCCTCTGGAGGCGTCTATGCTTTATTAGCAGCACATTTGGCCAATGTTCTCCTTGTAAGTTTTAATAAAATTTTATCTTCAAATCTAATTATTTTGTAGAATTACAACAACATGGAATTCGGAATCGTCCGACTTGTTGGCATCTTTGTCGTTGGTACGTATTTTTCTATTTTCTGAGCTAAAATCTGATTTTTTTTCTTTTAGCTAGTGCCGATGTGGGGTTTGCGATATACGACCGATATGCTGCAGAAGCGGTAGGCCCTCCTGTGTCATACGTGGCGCATTTGACTGGAGCTTTGGCAGGGTTGACGATAGGCCTTTTGGTCCTCAAAAACTTCGAGCAACGCCTCCACGAGCAGCTCATCTGGTGGGTCGCACTTGGCGTTTATGCGGCCTGCACACTCTTCGCCGTCCTATTCAACGTCTTCACCCCAGCATTTCCTACTTCATAAAACAGGACCTTTTTACGCCCCGGACGTAAACTTTAGACTGTCCTTTTTTATCATCTAATCATAAAACGACTGAAAACTTATTTATTTTAACGTACAGCAGGATTTCATCTCCCAGCTATAAGACTCAAATCACCAAGCGGTGTTCAATTGACTTCCTTATCTGCTGTACTTACTTAGAAAACCAAAGAAAGACTGATAAATAGAAATAAGTCCGAATATTTCCGATCAAAACTTTTCAGTTTTTAAACGCAGTTTTATCAAGTGATGCATGAAGCTAGTCATAATTATTTGTAAAATAAAGTACCAAGATAAAAGTGCACTGTGAATATTGTATAGAAAAAAATGTATAATTGTAAAAAATTGTTTTTCCTTGCTTTGAATGATTTCGTTTGTTTTTTGTTGAAATTTTGACTCGTTCATGGCAAATTATTTAACTCAAAGAGCCACTCCACATTGAATGTGTTAAAAATAATTTGCATGATTTATATTTATCATTGACTGATAGTTTTCAATTAAAATATAATAGCTGGCACAATTTATGACTCAGAAAAAAAATTTGTCAATAAATTTTTATCTCATTTGCATGTTGGTAGCCAATTTAAACGCCATCACTCTTTTTAGTACACAATTTTATTTATTATATTATACACTCCCCTCTATGTGTTATTTTTTATTTATAAAATACAAAAATACAGTATTTACCAAAGATGATAGTTTGTAAGCGACTTTGAAGTCGTAGTAGGAAAAGCAGGTTTCCGGCCTAGTTTTTAAGCGAAGCCTTAAATTCATGTACATTTTTATAAATTCATGTACATAAACTCACATTTTGCTTTGAAAATGTCGTTGTACCTATAATATTTAAGTTGCAATTTTATTATTATATTAAAAAGTTATACTTCAAGAGAAAAAATTTCTTTTTCTTCCTGTTATTTATTGTTCAACAACTTGATACCTCATGTCGAAATTGTTGTATTTTTCTAGATTGCTAAATAAAATCATGTTTCTTATATGTTTTTACTTCACATGTTAACACACAATGTCTCAAAAATCGATAGACAGGAAGGAATCGTCGTCGGTTCATGTTATGCCGATGGATGGGTTAAGTTTGAGTACTATGAGCTATAGTTCTTCGATTAAAGGAATACGTGGGCCATCACCTTCCAAGGATTTTGGCAGCTTTTATAAATTTAGGCTGAGCAGGAAAGAAAATGTGACGTTTGCGGAAGAACCGATGTATGCACAGAGCAGTCAGACGCTGAGGGTTTATTCAAGTTCAAGTTCAGAAGCTTTGAAATCTTTAAAAGGCGAAAGCAGCGGCGTATTATCTGGCAGTAAGCAATCCCAACCTATCGCAACCCAACCTATGAGCCCATCTCAGGTTAAACTAATTCTCGAGAAAATACCTTTGGAGAAAAGAAACTCACTTCTCAAGCTTTTGAATTCTGACGACAGATTAAACGTGACAGCAGCCATAATAAACGAAGACGACGAACCAAATTATAACAAAAATTATACAAAATTTGAAAAGCCGCAGCAGAGACATTTTGAGGAAGCAATTTCATACAATGTTAAAGATGGATGGGTAGAATACGTTGAAAAGTGTATAGAAAAAGAACGAACTAGTGTAGTACAAGAAGAAAAGGAAGACGAAGACCCTTTAAAACACGTAAGCATTATTTTACTCCATTATAAGCAAATCCATTCTTAGTACACAACATACCGAAAACCGACAGCCCCATACGTCCTTAAAGCAATGAAACTATCATCTTTTTGTGAGATGAACCCATTAGATGTCAAAGAAGTGACCAATATATGGATGCGAATGGATAAAATAGCGGATAATTTTGCTACCATGGTGATCGTCAAGTAAGAAATGAAGTTGTACAGAAAAAAAATTTAATGCAATAATATAGCTGTTACAGGCTTAAAGAAAATGAGTCTAAAAAAAGGGTTTCCATTAATAAAATAATAAAACATAAAGGAATAATGAGACATGGTCGCCTCGGAATGGTCTTCTTGTCAAAAATAGTCCCACAACTAGGCAACGAATTGAGTAATCAAATAGTATACAAGATGGGACAAAGACATGGAAAATATAATTTCAGACCTATGCTTTATGAGGTTTGTTTTCAAGAACAAGAATAATTTTAATTTTTTTTATTTAGTTGATAATCAATGGCTTCCTTTTGACACTCATTGAGTTCAATCATCCTCGGCTCACACAAGAACAGGTCTCGGCGTTTAGGAATTTCTTGACGATTTTGTTCGAAATATTCCGTGACGGGTGCAATTGGAACAAACACAAATCGACTAAAGGATCTTGCAATTATAAAGGGTATTGAAATGAATGAAAAAATAGAAAGAAGTAAAAATTAAAGTTTAATGTTAATTACATAAAAATTCACTTGACTTCTTTAACTTGAAGACCTGAAACAAACAAATAATGTGACTATTAGTAAAACATTATGTAGTAAATAACAAACTAACTAAACATGATAGGGGATAATAATACTAAACTCCTCTGCAGAGACAGTTAAACTCCATTCTCCAGCATCTGTCAGGACAACATCTCGGTAGCAGCAACTCTCAGCATTCAGAAGCAGCAATGACATCATCCAGCCCATGCTTTTCTGCGGTAATCATTATCTTCAGCTACGCACTCACTTCAACTTCTCAACAAACACATCATTCAAGCTCATAATGTGGTGTTTCATTTCTCTCTCGCTCTCCATCAAAGCCCCATATTATCGGTGACCCCGACGTATTCTAAGATGAAACTGGCTGCAGAAGAGGATGAGCTGGATGACTTCGTTGCTGCTACCAAGATGTTGCCATGAGGAGGCTACCGGCTAGATATGAACTGTCTGCTGCAGTTGTGGACGAACACCAGACAATCATGATCACCAAAATAAAAGAGAAAACAAACCTGGAGGAAGAGATTGCTTAAGTTTTTCCGCCTTTTCCTTGTCCTTGATGACCAACGTGTAGAGGAATCGGGAGCACCTGACTTTAAACTTGGTGTTCTCCGTGTTCTTCTTTATCTTGACAGCTACAAAAAAAACAATCAATTCACAACATTTGGCTTCCATTTAACATACATTTGGCATCCTTCCTTCGTGCTTTCAGGAGGAAATCTTTAATTTCTTTGATTTCTCGAGGCTGTAAAATAAAATTATAATAAAACATTTAACTACGATTCGCCACTTACCATTTTGAGGTTAACTCAAGAAACCGTGTCAGCCTATAGGACCAAACAAACGAAATTAGAATAACTTTTAAGTTATAAAATTAGTTATGAACAATTTTACGCGAATTAGGTCTAATATGTAAAAAAAGATTAACGATTAGAAGGATGAAACACGATAAATATTCACGTGAAATACTTACAAACAAGACGAGGTATCCAAGAGTTGTACAAAAAGAAGGTTTCAAACTATCGAGGCTGTTGAGGGGTGCTTGGAGGCATCGATGTTTTAAATCGATTTTTATAGCCCGCCTTTCTTAAAACCCTAAAATATGGGCTGTTTGGAAATTTTTTGTGTATTTTCACTAATATAGTATGTACTCGCTTCAGCGGTACATATACTAAAATTGGCTGCTGATTTACATAGTAGATTTTAATTAGTGGATTTCCATAACTTAAGAAAGACGAAAGAGGCTATTGAGGGAGTCATGGAGGCTCCCAGGCCTATATATTCATGATCAGGATGCTCTGGGACTACGAAAATATTCGTCTGATTACGTGATCGACATCACATAATGGTAGAGGATCATGCATCCAACAAACCTTTTAAAAATTATGCTGGCCGCTGACATCCAGGATAGGAAACAAGTTGGCAAAAGTATACTTAAAATATTTGTAATTAAATTTTTAATGACAGTAAAAAAAAAGTGTGCTTCAATCGTAGCACCTCATGTCATATTAATACTAAAAATATTGTCACTTAAATTACATAAAGATGAACATAAAATTTTCTATTGCACTAAGGCAGAACTATATACCTGGTATATAATATAGAATACAAAACGGCTAGAAATGAATCAAAAAATTTCAATAGTTTATTTCAGGATGGTTATGATACAAAAAGGAGGAAAAAAAAGTTTAGTATAATAAAAAAAATGAAACGAAATTTTCAATTAACACGCAAAGAAAAAAAAACTTAAAAAAATCAAATATTTCCTTAAATGGGAAAGTTAAATTGTTTAAAATTAAACTAAATTCATGAAATTAAATTAGGTTAGTCGTCATCATCGAGCGGACGGCAACCTTGATTCTCGAAGTCGTCATCATCCTCATCGTCATCGACGTCATCAAGTTCATTAGCGAGCGACTTCACAGTGACCGAACTTTTTTGTTTCTTCGACACCTGAACAGGTGTGTTCGCCACAGAGCTGTCCGAAAAGTCCGAAAAATCGGACATATCCAAACTAAAAAGAAAATTAAAAATGAAAACGTTGCGAAAAATAAATACCAATCAGGATTTCCGCCTCCTTCAGACGGTGGGTCCCAGAAATGAAGCCTTTGCCTCCACTTTTTGACAAGGCCATCCCATGCTCTTCGGCTAAACTTGATCTGCAACGGAGGAGTCTTCGGATGCTTCTTATGTCTCGCATCTCTGAAAATTCTTAGATTACACAACAATTTAGAATCATATTACATACTTAGGGACAAGTTGCGTGTATCTTTCATAACCGAGAGTATTTTTTCCATAATCGATTTGCTTCTGTCTTCTGGCTAGAGTATCCGGGTCTGTTTCTCTGTCTCTTTTGGTTTTGTCGCTAAAATTCATTGTTGATAATTAAAACAGCTGATTTTAAGGTTTTTTTTTTAAATACCTGTTTGGTGTACTGCTGACTTCCCTGAGTCTTTTTCTGCCGAGGTCCCTTCGCTCGGAGACTGGAGTCTTTCTATTGCTGCCAGGAGTTTTCTGTGATGGAGTCGTTTTGTTTTCGTTTATTCTGTTTGGTGTACGTAATGAACTGCGAGTTGGTGCAGGGCTTTGGGCTGAGCTCCTGGTCACTCTTCTTGGACTCATGGCGATGTTTCTGACGGCTTTTCTTGGACTCGGTTTTGAAATTTTGCTGGGACTCGGCATCAAGGAATCGTCAGCGAGATCATTTCCGTGTTTCCGTTTGACGGCCTCTTTCGTCGGGGTTTTTTCAGTTTCTGGAATAACGCTGAGGCGTTCTTTCATTGGGCTTTTCAAGTTGAATTTATCTAAATGTCCAGTCAAGCTGATATCTTCTTCGACAAAAGCTGGCTTTTCGGTTTTGATTTTCACAGGAGAGTCGGGAACCGCAGACCCGAATGTCGGAAGTTTCTCGACTTTGATGCTTTCAGGTGATGTAAGTTCAAGTTTGACTTCTGTTTTGATAAAAGATTTAAGTCTTTCCTTTTCTTCTTCTTCGTCGACAATATCGGCCCAACTTTTCTTCCCGACGCTCATATCCCACAGAGCGTCTTCATTTTTGGCCTCGCTCTCAACTAACGCCATGATGTCTCTAATAAACAAATAACACATAGAGTCAGTAATATTATGCCATGAAAAGGGCCAAATAGAAGAGATTAGAGAACAAACATAACCTATGGCATAACGAATAAAATAAACAAATTCATTTAAACAAGATCACTAATTGATTGAATTGATAAAATTATAATAAAATCAACCACTAAAAAGCGCCTTGAATGATAATTCTCTCCGTCAAGGAAAGACGCGACGTCGTATTTTGACGTCAGATAAAGGTTGAATTTTGAAACTTACCCAATTTAAAACACTGGACACTAAAAATAAATTTATATTTTAATTACACAAAACATTCGACCCGAAATTAATTCGTTGACTAGAGAAAAATAAAAATGACTTCCCTCATCACAGAAAGTGGACGAACAAAAGCCATTCGCTCGGAAAGCCGCCGATTTTGGACTTTTAGCCGCCAAAACGAAAAAACGCAAAAATCTCCTTTGAGAGTAAAATTTTGTCCAAAGTATTTTAAAATTGGATTATATGCTGTTTTGGACTTAATAAATTAAGAGATTCTTTGTTGGATTTAAAAAAAGGAAGACGATAAACTGACAAAATCAAAATGGCATTAAAATTGTTTATTTTCCCGCTATAAATTAAACAATTTGGTCATTCCGTGGTCCAACAGGGTCCAAGTTAAAGGGACCCAATATGAAAAGACTGATTTTAGCCCTTTTCGACAAGAAAGATACTTTTCAGGCAGATTTTAAAACTTCTTTTGAGAAAAAAAGAGCCTTTTAGACAGAATTTGAACATTTTTCAATGAGAAAGACCCTTAGGTATTCTGCAGTGCTAGTTAGGTTCAGGGAATTTTTTACTTTGTCGAGAAGAAAGTTATTATATTATTCAACTTTGCAACATATAAGGGTAGGGCCCAAGGAGGCAATAGGAGAGTAGTGAATGTAGGAGGGAAGTGGGGAAGAGTAGTGGAAGGAAAAGGGAAGTGGTGGAGGTGACGGGAGAGTAGTGGAAAGTTGGAGTGAGGTAGGGGAGGTGACGGGAGAGTAGTGGAAAGTTGGAGTGAGGTAGGGGAGGTGACGGGAGAGTAGTGGAAAGTTGGAGTGAGGTAGGGGAGGTGACGGGAGAGTAGTGGAAAGTTGGAGTGAGGTAGGGGAGAGTAGTGGAAAGTTAGAGTGAGGTAGGGGAGGTGACGGGAGAGTAGTGGAAAGTTGGAGTGAGGTAGGGGAGGTGACGGGAGAGAGTAGTGGAGAGGAGGAGTAGGGAAGAGTGAGGTAGGGAGGTGACGGGAGAGTAGTGGAAAGTTGGAGTGAGGTAGGGGAGGTGACGGGAGAGTAGTGGAAAGTTGGAGTGAGGTAGGGGAGAGTAGTGGAAAGTTAAGAGTGAGGTAGGGGAGAGTAGTGGAAAGTTAGAGTGAGGTAGGGGAGGTGACAGGAGAGTAGTGGAAAGTTGGAGTGAGGTAGGGGAAATGATGGAGATCAGTGGGTGTAGGAGGGAAGTGGGGGAGAGTAGTTGAAGGTTGGAATGAGATGGGGGAGAGTAGTGGAAATTGAGTGGTGAAGGGGAAGGTGGTGGAATGCTGTGGTGTGGGGATTTTTGAGAAAGTTGGAGTTATGGGGTTCCTCCACCATGCCAGACCTTTTTCTTGGGGCAAAAAAAAAAAGGAGGTGGGGGGAAGGAAAATTTAAACGAAAAAGGGAAATTTTATTCAATTACCTACATTCAAGGGGTTCTCTAAGACATGACATGATGTTTGGTAACATTTTTGGGAGAACCCCTTGAATGTAGGTAATTGAATAAAATGTTCCTTTTTTCCCCCCATTATTCCTGGAATCTTGGTACAATGGAAAACTAGTTCTTGGTCTTTCTGGTTTTTTATCTTTCTTTTTTATAGGCTTTTTTTTATAGTTTGCATTTGGATTAACACTTTGGGAAACAAAATAGAATCTATTTGAATTTTCTAATAACATTCTGTATATTTTTTATACACTCTATTTATGTACATTTTGTAACAAAAAACTGTGTATTTCAGAAATGCAAAAAGGCGAAATAAATAGAAAACACCCAAATTAAAAAAAGAATGACATAGAAGACGACGAATTTATTAAGTTTTCTAAAATAACGTCTTTGGCCCAAAAAAACTTTACTTAGGCGAAAGAAACTTTTGTTAAATTTTTGTTTGTAAGTTATCCTTTGGCGACGCCGACTAAAGCTGGTCTAATTACACGATCGTGAAGTTTGTATCCGATTTTCGATACGACAATAACTGTGCCTGGAGCTTTTCCTTCTGCTTCCTAAAAATTGAATTATGAATAATTTATGATGAAAAACGAAACAAACCTGTTGAAAAAGAGCTTCATGAAAATTGGGATCGAATTTTTCATCAATCGGATTCACCGGTGTCAGGCCATGTCTTTTAAACACTTTCACTAATTCTGCCTCGGTCATAGTTAAGCCGACATACAGATTTTTCAAATGAGGATTACTATCGGCTATCTCCTCTTTAGGAACACTTTCGGTGGCTTTACTAAGAACATCGGAAACCTGGAATTCAAGAAAATGAAAAAGAAATGAAAAAATAAAACGATCGACAACTACCTCAAGAAGATCTTTACAAAAACTTTGGATTCCGTACATTTTCGCATCGTCAATCTGTTTCATCATCCTTACTCTCATGTTTTCTCTTTCTGCCAACGCCCTTTTATACTTATTCTATAAAACAAAGTTTTAAGTTTAACAAACAGCAAGTTTTCAGAGATAAAATTGGATTATGAAGTAAAGAATCAACACAAAAACGTTTTCTTAGCTGGCAAGATTCAACCTCGAAAGGAATATTAAATTTCCTCAGCTTTCTGTGAACCGATTGACTCGAAATTTTGCACAAATCTTTTTTAATATGGCAAAAAAGAGCCCTGAAAATTTCAAGTCGATTGGTTCACAGGGAGCTAAGAAAACGACCTTTCTGAGTTACATATTTCCCACCCTTGACTTCACTAGGCTTACATCAATTTCATCTTTCTGCTTAGTAATTTCCTCCACAAGTTTATTCAGTTCCTCAACTTGCGGATCAGGCTTCGCAGCCTCGACATTCTCCACCGGCGCCTCTTCCTTCTTCTTGCTATCGGAACTCGCAGAATAAAAACGATTATTCAAACACATCACAGGAACATTCATCTTCTTAGCAGCAACACTAAAAAACCAGTAAAAATCCAACAAATAAACCAAAATTCAACAAACCTTTGGAAACTTCTAACTTTCTGCCCATCGATCACCACCCTGCAAAGACGAAAGCATCGAGGTATCAAAGACATTTCAAACAAAACGATTTTCCTGCCGAAAAATATTAATAAATGATGTAATAAAATCCAATGTTGAAAAAGTAACGAGACGATGGAGGTTATAT
Organism: Orius laevigatus; assembly: GCA_018703685.1. NCBI lineage: Eukaryota > Metazoa > Arthropoda > Insecta > Hemiptera > Anthocoridae > Orius > Orius laevigatus. The sequence goes on along the minus strand of JAGWEN010000146.1, from coordinate 142,576 downwards.
TTTGTTATCCATCAGTTTACCAACGTAATTAACCTTAAAAAATTAAATAAATAAATATTTATCTTGCATCATTATAAAACCAAATAGCCATAAGTTCAATCTTTAGTTAAATATAATTTATGTTCCTTGGAAAAAATTTTAATTTTTGTTTTTAAATTTTTTTTTTCGAAAACTTGTTGGCTCACTCAAACTCGAGTGGTTGTTTTCTCTTTAGGGCCTCAGGGCGAGTTTCACTGGGGCCTCCGGCAACTTTTCTCCCCCTTCATACCCATCCGGACGCATTCTTTTCATTTTTCTTATCGCGTCCTTCTCACCCATAATCAAAACGTAAGTCCCAAATTGTCCCACAAACGTGAAAGTAGTCCAAAAAAAATTGTTAGTACTACCCATAACCTAAATATTGAGATTTCTCCTAAATTTACATATAAATTTCCTATTTTTTGGGTAAAAATTTCGCTTACTTTTTATTTACTAAAAGGTTACTATGTTGACCTTTGTTTTTGTTTGGTAAATTCCAAAGAAGCCTCTTATCTCTTATCTAGTTAATGCCATCATGGTATCCTGAATATTCTTGTATTTTTGGCTTCATGGGGAACTTGACGCCTAAGGAGTTGTATTCTAGTAAAAATATATGTTTTTTTATGTGGTTTTTCATGTGGTTTACACTTTTTTGGTTTTAAATTGAGTTAAATTGCTTGTTTGAGAATGAAATTTTGTTTTTTTAGCCCACCTCCCTATATTTGGTTCGAGAAGGGAGAGCGGTTGTGAGATGGAGGATGGATGTGAGGTCGGAGATGAAAAGACTTCTTGGAAAGGTCTTAAGACAAAGCTCTGCGAATTGAGGCGCCAGCTTTCCGAGATTTCCGCAGTTGTGCCAACCGCTGTTGATTTTCGTCAGCTTGAAGATGGGACCGTTCGTATCTTCTTTTTGGGAACTCTCGCCAATGGATGGGAGACGACGCTTCACTACGCTGATGTTCCTTCGGGGACGCAGACCATCTTAGGGAAACTCCAATGGCAGCAGCTTTTAGAATTTAACTTTCAAGCTTCACCGCCGATCAACTCGTAAATCAAAATTTATTTAATTTCACACCTAACTTCCTTTTAGCTCCTCAAGAGAAGAGCAGTTGATGCTAGAAAGGAAAAGACTAACAACATGGGGTATCACTTCCTACGAGCTTCACCCTGAGTCTGGAAAAATAGTCTTTGCTGCCACATCTACACTTTATCAATGTGTAGATAGTCCTCATAGGGTAAACATTTCAAAATTTAAATTCTTAAAGATTTTATTTTATTTTAGAATGGCCCTTTATTCCCTTCGGAATTAAGGACGGGGACGACAGGTGCCAAATTAATGCCGCTGATATGCCCTTCAAATCCTGACCTCATCGCTTATGTTTCTAATTGTGATATTTGGGTTTCGCACGAAGCTTCCGGTATGTTGCAACCAGATTTGGGTGCATTCATATTAATTTGAATAAATTCACAAGGCTAAAACATGAATATGAATACATTCGTATTTCTTTGAAAGCCCTACGTTTTGTGTATGAATTACTAGAAATTCATGAATAAATTTATAAATTTGACTGCAATTTATATTTTTTAAACTCTATTTTGTATGAATCTTTAAATATCTTTACACTCTACTTTCATAATTCTCGGCAATACGTTTTTTACATATTCATAATTTATATATCTGAATAAATTCACAATTCTAAAACTAATGAATACTGGTATGAATATGAGTACGTTCATATTTGTATCAACATTTCTTGAAATCCATATGGTTTGTATTCATATTCAGAATTTATTCACATTCTTAAATAGGTATGAATAAATTTTCAGGGCTAAAACTTATGAATACCTGTATTAGTATTAAATCGTTCATGTTTGCATTCATATTTCTTAGAAAGTCATACGTTTTGAATTCATATTCAAAATCCACAAGGCTAAAACTTATGAATACTTGTATGAATACAAATACGTTCATATTTTATTCACATTTCTTAGAATTTCGTACGTTTTGTATTCATATTCATAAATAAGCATGAATAAAGTCACAGGGCTAAAACATATGTATACGAAAACGTTCATGTTTTATTCACATTTCTTAGAATTTCATACGTTTTGTATTCATATTGATAAATAAGCATGAATAAAGTCACAGGGCTAAAACATATGAATACGAATACGTTCATATTTTATTCACTTTTCTTAAAATTTCATACGTTTTGTATTCATATTCTTAAATAAGCATGAATAAATGCACAGGGCTAAAACTTATGTATGATATGAATACTTCATATTTGTATTCACATTTCTTAAAATTTCATATGTTTTGTATTCATATTCATAAATAAGCATGAATAAAGTCACAGGGCTAAAACATATGAATACGAATTCGTTCATATTTTATTCATATTTATGAGAATTTAACGTTTTTAATCATATTTGTAGATAAGAATGAATAAATGCACAGGGCTAAAACTTATGTATAATATGAATACTTCATATTTTATTCACATTTCTTAGAATTTCATACGTTTTTAATCATATTCATAAATAAGCTTGAATAAATGCACAGGGCTAAAACTTATGCGTAATATGAATACTTCATATTTGTATTCGCATTTTTTAGAAATTCATACTTTTCTATTCGTATTCACAAATAGTTAGGTACCTATGAATAAATTCATAAAGCTAAAATGAATGGATATGAATACGTTCATATTTGTATTCACATTACTTATAAATTTATGAATTTGACTACAATTTATGTTTTTTAAACTCTATTTAGAATGAATTTAAATATATTATAAAATATATGTGAATATGTATGCCAGTGCGAATTTTGATATGAACGTATTCATACTGTTATTCATATTTTTTATATTCATATTTATGGAACAACTTTTGAAGTGAACATTCAATTTCAGCAAAATGGAAGATGCGATCTTACAAGAGATTGCAAATTTTTGCTCTCGGCAAGAGAAACGCTCATGTAAGAAAATTTATCATTTTTTTCCTCCAGGTACTTCAGAAAGGCTGACTTATTCACATAAAGGAAGCCGGAGCTTAGCCGACGACCCTCTTTCATCAGGAGTCCCAAGTTACGTCATTCAAGAAGAGTTTTCTCGATATCAAGGATGTTGGTGGCAACCTAAATCCAAAGGTTCGAACCATCATTTCAGTACAGATTTAAAAATTTCCATTTTCAGATGGTATTTATCGACTTTTATACGAAGAAGTCGATGACAGTGAAGTCAACGTATTCACATTTCCTTCATCTACCTCACTTGTAAACGATAGCGAACAATATAGGTACGTTTAAGCAGATTTCCAGAGATTATGGTCGGCTTTTTCTATTTTGGCTATTTCATTATTTTATTTTAGATTTCCGAGAGCTGGATCTCCGAATTCTAAGTCTAACCTTAAATTAATAGAATTGACTGTAAATGATAATGAAATTGTAAAAAGAAGAACGCTTGAATTACAACATAGTCTTTCAAGTATGTTCCCTTGGATGGAATACGTAGTTCGTGCTGGATGGACACCAGATTCTAAATAGTATGGATTTATCACCAAAAAAACCTTTTAAACCCAATTTTTTTAGTGTTTGGGTCCAACTTCTCGACAGAAGACAAAAAAGGCTCGAACTTGTATTCATTTCTTTGGAATATTTTGTGGAACCGCCTTCAAATGTGTTTAAATTTAATGAAAATTCAAACGATGCGGCCCAGAAAGAGGAGAATACGTATCCTGTACATGTGGTCGCTCGGCAAGTTTCCGATATTTGGATAAATGTTAGCGACCTTCTTTATATATTCCCTTCGAAAGCAAACGAAGTGAGTATAATCTGGGCTTCGGAAGAATCAGGATTCAGACATCTTTATTTAATATCTTCAACATTGTCAAACATGACAAATGGCCTGTCGGAAAGCATAGATTATCCTCCAAGTATGTTCATATTCAATTTTTGCTTTTAAAATATCAATTTTTCAGTGAATAAAATTCATTGGAACCAAATGGCATTGACGTCTGGCGACTGGGTCGTTTTGGACGATGGACTTTGGGTTGATGAAAATCTAGGATTGGTTTATTTTATGGGATTAAAAGATACACCATTGGAACGTCATTTATATGTAGTCTCCATTCATTCACCATCGCATGTGAGGCTGCTAACTCATACAGGATTTTCATACACAGTCAATGTTAACAATGTAATCATATTTCTTGATTAATATTGCTTTCTAAGATTAGTTTTTAGGAGTGCAATATTGTGGTCGCAACTTATTCCAATATTAGGAAGCTTCCGGCGTGTCTTGTGTTCCGAATAACCCATACTGATGCTACAGTTGATGGCGTCAATCTTACTCCAATTGCACATCTTGTTGAACCTCATAGTAAGTTTTTTAAGCGTGTTTCTGGAAGAAGAGGAGCTATTGAGGTCGGTCTCATGAAGGCTTACAGGGTGGTTTGAAACCTAAAGGTTTGAGATGGTTGAAAATCATGACGGGAATGTCCAGTGAGCCGCGGACCATAACAGTTCAAATTGCCGAATCGTTTCTAGGACTTTGCTTAGGGACTTTAATGGGATTTCGTGATTTTCTTGAAACCTGAAGGTTTGAATTCACTAGTGGATATGTGGAAAACTTAACGTTAACTTTGAGGTTTTTGAAGAAAATTTTGGTTTTAAAATGTTGATTTTAAGGTTTTTTACGAAAGAAATTGCACTTGAAACGTTGATTTTAAGGTATTTTGACAAAAAAAATTGGCTCTTTTAACCATGATTTTGAGGTTTTTTACGAAAAATTGTTGGTTTTGAGGTTTTTGGACGAAAGTTAGGCTTTATAAATGTTGATTTTGAGGTTTTTGACGAAAATTTGGATTTAAATATGTTGATTTTGAGGCTTTTGGACAAAAATTAGGCTTCATAAATATTCATTTTGAGGTTTTTTTTTTTCCTCTCACGAAAATTGGGCTTTACAAATGTTGATTTTAAAGTTTTTTACAAAAGAAATTGCACTCTAAACGTTGGTTTTGAGGTTTTTTGGATTGGCTCTTTTAACCATGATTTTGAGGTTTTTGGACGAAAATTAGGCTTTACTACAAATGTTGATTTTGAGGTTTTTTTATTTTTTATTTATTTTATTTTATTTTTTTTCACGAAAATTGGGCTTTGCAAATGTTGATTTTGAGGTTTTTGACGAAAAATTGGCTCTAAAAATGTTGATTTTAAGGTTTTTAATGATAGATAGCCTTAAAATATTATGTTCATTTTGAGGTTTTTGACGAATTTTTGGGGGATATTTGGGGGGAAGAAAAGAAAAGAAAAAGAAAGAAAGAACAAAGAAACCCAAAATTAGCGTTATTGGAGACAATTTTATGAAAAAATTAACAATGCAAAAAATTAACAAAAGGCAAAATTAACAAATTAAGGAGCCAATTATTCTTCAAAAAACTCGTCAAAATGAACATTTTAAGAGCGAATTTTTCATCAAAAACTTCAAAATCAGGGTTTTAAGGGTCAAATTTTCGTCAAAAACCTTAAAATCAAAATTTACCAAGCCAAATTTTTCCTCAAAAACCTCAAATTCAAGGTTTTAAGAGACATTTTTTCGTCAAAAATCCTCAAAATCATCGTTTTAAGGCTCTCTTTCGTCATAAACCTTAAAATTTACATTATTCTGAGAACCAATCTTTCATCAAAAACCTCCAAATCAACGTTTTACAAAGCCAATTTTTCGTCAAAAATCCTCAAAATCAACGTTTTAAGAGATAATTTTCGTTAAAAAACCTCAAATCAACGTTTTAAGAGACAATTTTTCGTCAAAAACTTCAAAATCAACGTTTTATGAGCCTTTTAAAGATAAGTTTAAAGCTTTTTTTAAGAGGGGGCTTTGATTTTTAGTGGTTGCCCCCTCCGGACAAATTCCTGGATCCGCCTCTGGGTTTGATATGGTTGAAAATCATGACGGGAATGTCTAATGAGCTGAGGACCGTCAAAGACAGTTCAAATCGCCGAATCGTTTGAGATGGTTGAAAATTATGATGGGAATGTTTTGTAATTATAAAAGGAGGGGCTCTGGGACTTACATAAGGGTCTTAAGTGGAATTTCGTTATTCCTGCTTCACCTGTGTATTACTGGAGTCCCCTCGCCTCACTCCCCTACGTGAGGTTACCCCTTCTAGGAAGACTTAGGCTTTTTAGTAGGAAACTGCAGTTTTGTACTTTAATAATAAAACATTTCAGCACCAGAGAGACCTTTGCATTACCCAGACTTGTACAGCCATGAAATCTCATCAGGAGATGTCCTCTACGCCATGGTTTTCAAACCGTACAATGTCGAGCCTGGCAAAAAATATCCGACCGTCCTCAACGTCTATGGAGGCCCCGAAGTTCAAATTGTCACCAACACATTTAAAGATATGCGCTATTTAAGGATACATATGCTCGCCTCTCAAGGTTATTGTGTAGTCTCGATAGATTCAAGAGGTTCCTACAACCGTGGGCTTGCTTTTGAATCGCACATCAAAAACCGAATGGTACATCATTTAATAAACCAACAAATTATTAATTATTTACTTTTAGGGAACTGTTGAGCTTGAAGATCAGATTGAAATGCTCGTCTGGCTCTCCATAGAATTAGATATAATCGACATGAGCCGATTAGCGATTTTCGGCTGGTCATACGGCGGCTACTTAAGCTTAATGGGGTTAGCACAATACTCGGAATTATTCAAAGTAAGAAGATTAATTTTTTTTTAAATTTATTAACATTTTTTTAAGGTGTGTATTGCTGGAGCTCCTGTCACTTCGTGGTCACTTTATGATACAGGTTATACTGAACGATATATGGACTTACCTATTAACAACCTACAAGGCTATAAAGCTGGTTCAATTTTATCTTATGTTCATCAATTTCCTGACGAGTACGTTTTTTTAAATTTTATGTTCAAAATTTTCATCCTTTTTTTAGGGAAAACAGATTACTAATCGTTCATGGATTGATCGATGAAAATGTCCATTTTGCGCATACAAGCTCCCTTATTAATCAGCTAGTAAGGAAAGGAAAACCTTACCAGCTTCAGGTAATTAATTTCATCGGTTTTTTTCAATTTTTTCAATTTTTTTTAAAGGTTTATCCCACGGAGAGGCACAGTCTGAGAAGTTTAGATGCGAGCAAACATTATGAAACGATGTTGTTGTCTTTCCTCCAGAAGAATTTGTGAAGTTTATTATTAATTTTTTTTTACAAGACATGAATTAACGAAAAGGATTGTGATTTTAAAAAGCAAGTATTGTTTGTACATAAAACAATAAAATTAACGATTAAAAATTACTGCCTCTGGCAACCAGATTTTGAACCTTTTAGACGACAAAAAAACTTTTGTTGCAGATTTTGACCCTTTTTGATTATAAAAAGACCCTTTTCTTCCAGATTTTGAACCTTTTTCGACAAGAAAGACCCTTCATGGCTAATTTTGAACCTTTTTGACAAGAAAAGGCCCTTTCAGCCATATTTTGACCCAAGTTTGATTCTTATTCGACAGGAAAAGACCTTTTTCAGCCAGATTTTGAACTGTTTTTGAAGGGAAAAAAACACTTTTCATACAGATTTTGATACATTTGGACAAGAAAAGACCCTTTTCAGCCAAAAGACCCTTTAAAGCCTGATTTTGAACCTTTTAAGAGTGGAAAAGACCCTTTTCAGCCTGATTTTGAACTTTTTTTTGACTAGAAAATACCATTTTCAGCCAGATTTTGAACTGTTTTTGAAGGGAAAATACACTTTTCATACAGATTTTGATACATTTGGACAAGAAAAGACCCTTTTCAGCCAAGAGACCCTTTTAAGCCTGATTTTGAACCTTTTAAGAGTGGAAAAGACCATTTTCAGCCAGATTTGAACTGTTTTTGAAGGGAAAATACACTTTTCATACAGATTTTGATACCTTTGGACAAGAAAAGACCCTTTTCAGCCAAATTATGACCATTTTTTTTTAAAAGAAAATATGCTTATCACAAAGATTTGACAAGAAGAGACCCTTTTAAGCCTGATTTTGAACCTTTTTCAAGTGAAGGAAAAGACCCTTTTCAGCCTGATTTTGAACTGTTTTTGAAGTAAAAATACACTTTTCATACAGATTTTGATACTTATGGACAAGAAAATAACGTTTTTAGCCAGATTTCGACCTTTGATTTTTATTTTTGTCAAGAAAAGACCCTTTTCAACCAAATTTTGACCCATTTTACAGGAAAAGAATTTTCACCCAGATTTTGACCCTTTTGACAAGAAAAACCCTTTTATGTCTAATTTTGAACTTTTTTTTTTTACAAGAAAATATCTTTTTTAAGGCAGATTTTCTATCTTTTCGACAAGATAGATGATGGGGTTACCTATTGAGTCCAATGTTTTCACCAGAAAACTCCAATGTTCTCAAGCAAAGGATGAAGAAAATTTTCTTTGGTAGGCCAATATTGGAAGGCATAAATCCAAAAATTTTTGGTAAATAATATATTTTAGACAAGAATAAAAACAAAATTTTTTTTCTTTTTTTTTTTAGTTAAAAGGTACTTAAAACGACAAGACTTAAGTCACAATGTTAAATTCCTTACATACTTTGATTACAGATCACTTTAAAATAAATTGACATTCACAACTAAACAGGAGAAAAAAAAAACTTATCACATTATTCACAAATAACGCTAATCCCATAAAGAAACAATTCTTTAAAAATCTGAATCCAACAATGAATTTTTGAGCTATTTCCAGTTTCTATTGAATTTCGTCAATTTGTTTTTTGGAAAGCTATAAAAAAATATATGTTCCCCTAGATTTCAATTATTATAAAGTATCACAAAATATGTTTCAGTCGTCTTTTGACCAGAAAATCAATTTGTCGGATAAAAATAAAATAAAATCTCTTAAAAAGTCGCTAAAATTCAACTATTTCAATTGTCTATGCTATTTATGATGAAATCCGATTGGCACAACCAAAGTTTCATTTTGGTGGAATATAAATCTATAAAATCTACAATCATCTAAACAATAACCAAAGATTACAAAAATGGAACTCTACAAGCTTCTGGAGAGTAAAACTGTCAGAGTTTAAATCACAGGTAATCTTTAAGTAAAAACAAAAAATATTCACTTAAATAAGTCCCAAAAAGTAAATGCCCTATTTGATAAAAAATAATAATAAATACCTTAAATTGTTAATAAAAATAAATAAAAAATCACTTGTTTGATCAAGTAGAATCGGTGGGAAAGACAAGCAAATCGTTTGTGCATGAGGGCGTCGGCGAACAACGACTTGCCGAACTAAAACTGCTCGAGCTAAGCTCTTCTTCAAGACTAACTACAGATTGTGCACCACCTGAAAATTCAATTATCACAAAGGTTGTTAAGGTGAAAGGGCCCAAGTGGCGAGAACGAAGATTTGAGAAAGAAAAAGACAGAAACTCAGAATTCGGCACGTCTCGCTCATCTAAAAGTGGTCCAATTTTAATTTTGAAAATTGGAAAGGTCTCAGTTTTGGAATATAAAAGTCGAGTTTTACTCGAAAAACAAAAATTTGACCTCCAAATTTGAAATTTTGAGTCAAAAATTTACATAAAACGTGTTACACAAGAAATCAGGAAAAAATACTGAATCCAACGCAGTTTGCAAAATTAAAATCGGTTGAAATTTGGCATCAGAAACACGAAAATTATAAGGAAAATGTGGAATGGATGGAAAAAGAAGTCTTTAGGAAAGGGTCTTTTCTAATAAAAAATGGTCAAAATCTGGCTGAAAAGGGTCTTTTCTAATCGAAATAAAAGGTTCAATATCAGGATGAAAAATGTCTTGTAAAAAAAAAAAGTTTAACTTTAGCCATTAAAGTGTCTTTCTTGTCCAAAAAGGTTAAAAATCTGAAAGAGAAGGGTCATTTTTAATCAAAAAGGGGCAAAATCTGGTTGAAAAGTGTCTTTTCTTGTTAAGAGGGTCAAAATCGGACTGAAAAGGGTCTTTTTTGGTCAAAAAAGGTTCAAAATCAGGCAGAAAAATGTTTAAAACAAATGGGAAAACCAGATTTTGACCCTTTTTTGACAAGAAAACACATTTTTCAACCTGATTTTGAACTTTTTTCAACCAAAGAAGACCCTTTTCAGCCAGATGTTGACCTTTTTTTGACAAGGAAAGAAACTAGAAAAGACTTTTTTCAGCCTGATTTTGAACCTTTTTCGACTAGAGAAGGCCCTATTCAGCCAGATTTTGAACCTTTTTTACTAGACAGACCCTTTTCAGCCAGATTTTGAACCTTTTTAGACTAGAGAAGACCCTATTCAGCCAGATTTTGAACCTTTTTTACTAGAAAGACCCTTTTCAGCCAGATTTTGAACCTTTTTAGACTAGAGAAGACCCTATTCAGCCAGATTTTGAACCTTTTTCGACTACTTAAGACCCTATTCAGCCAGATTTTGACCCTTTTTTAACTAGAAAAGACCCTTTTCAGACGGATTTCGAACCTTTTTCGACTACAAAAGACCCTTTTTCGACTACAAAAGACCCTTTTCAGCCTGATTTTAAAAACCTCTCTTGACCGAAAATAGGATCCTTTTCTTGATTTTGACATTTTCCTTTGAAGATTAGCATTTCACGTTTTCGATGCCAATTTTCAACCGATTTTTATTATTAATTTTGCAAACTATGTTGGATGCAGTATTTTTTTCTGATTAGTTCAAAATTACAATTGGGACCCATTTGTAGAGGAGTGAGAGGTGCCAAAAGTTTTCTATCTCTCTCTTTTCCTATCCGCCCTTTTTGTCTAAGTAGGCCCTTTTGCCCTAAGGGAGACTTTTCGATTTGGTAAAGTCCAACATCAGGCCCCTCAATTCATGCATAACATGCAAGGAAAATAAAAACAAATATTTAATTTAAATCTGTATTGTTCCCAGAAACTATGACAACATGATTGTTTACAATGAATGTTTAAAAAAAAATATAACAATAACAATTTGTTAAAATCTAATGGCAGTTAAATAAGATTGTAACATGTCTTAAAAAGAATTTTCTCACGAATTGACAATTTTTTAAAATAAAAAAAGATTTTTTTCAATAAATAAATACGATGTAACTACAATAAATAAAATCACGGTTTAAAATCACATTTTTTTTTATTACTTTTTCGAATAAAAGAGAGCCAAAAATTGTCGTTTAATATCTAAGATTGAGTTCATAGGCACATAATATGATTCTAGTACAAATTTACAATATACATAATTTGCATCCCAAAATGAGAAAGAACGAAAAAAACACCGATTGTAAGGTACACAAACGAGTAGCTTCCGAGAATTTAATGGTACAGTTTTGAGCACACAGATGTTTACTTTTTAGCCCAGGCATGGATATTTAGGAAAAAGTTAAGATGCAATCTCCATTTTATTTTATGTTTGTTGGCTCGCTAATTACGAATATGAAGTTTGCTAACAAAAATTTTGCCCTGAACCTTGCCAAAATTGCAAAAAAGGTCAAAATTTTGGCATTTATTGCGGTTTTTTGGTTTTATCTCAAAAACTATGGGTAAAACGGAATTGACCGCTTAATACAAAATGAAAGATCATAAAATAACCTAAAAATCCATTTGTCCAATATTTTGACCATCGATATCTGCTAAACGGCAGGACCGAATTAGACAAATGATTAATGGATTTTTAGGTAATTTTATGATCTTTCATTTTGTACTAAGTGATCAAATAGCTTAAACCCATAGTTTTTGAGATAAAACCAAAAAACCACCATAAATGCCAAAATTTTGGCTTTTTCGGGCAAAATTTTTTGTTAGCAAACTGCAACTTAACTTTCCCCTAATATCCTAATATGCCAGGGCTTAGGTAGATCGAAAAATTCTACCTATTTTGATTTATGATATAGCACTACCCCAGGTTATTTACAAACCATTGAGCCAAAACAGATAAGACATTCAAGTCCGATAGAATTTTTTAACACTAAACAGTGCATAATACAATAATTGAATAAATAAGGGTTAATAATTAGACTTTATAAATAATATATACTGATAAAACCACCTTTTTAAAAAAAATTGCATCAGTCTTGGCACTTTTTTCGAGAAAATGTTTAAAATTGTAGTTTTTCAAGTCGCCAAAATTGACATGTAAAAAATAAAATTTTGAGAGACGCATAAAAAAACAAAAATTGGAGTCCCAGTCCATTTTTGTGGTTTTAGGTGATTTTATCGAACAAAAACGTTGAATTACCTTCCCAAAATAGCAATGTTAAAATGTAAACTACAGCTAATAGCTAATTAAATAATTGTTTACATAATTTTTAAGCCACACAACATGCTTTGGAATTTTTTTTTTGTTTTTGTTTTTTTGTAATTTTTTTTGTTTAACCACCAATGTTTGTTTTATTGGATCATCTCCTTTTTTTCTTTTGTTTGCGTATTTTTTTAGATGATTGGACTGCGTTTGAAATTTCTTTTTCGCCTGAATCTGTTTTCTCTTCGGCATTGCTGGAGCCGGATTCGGTTTTTGGGATTTCTTGCTTTTCGAAGTCTTCTTTTCCTGATTCGAAAGCCGTATCGGGGGTGACGGGAGGGAATTCTTCATCGTTGCAGGATTCGTAGACCGAATCGCGGTCTTCGGCGCTATTGGACGGTTTGAGAGGTTCTTTCACATTTTTGACGATGCTACTCCATAATTTGGTCGTTTCTTGAAAATTTCCGTTCGAATCGCTATTTTTCTTTTTAAGATCTGGAAAGGATTCGACGGAACTGTCTGACTTTTTTTCCGAGCATGTTTCATAATCGGACTTTTCGACATCGAGCGTGCCTTCTGATTTACTTTTCGCTTTCAATTTTGGCTCTTCTTCCCTTTCAGGGGTCACCTCATCTGATTTTTTACCCCTTTTTCTCTTCGGTATTATTTTCCCCTTTCCAGCCGCTTCATCGCTTGAATCTGTGTCTGGTTTCGAATCGCTTTTAACAGGCGAAGGAGATTTTTTGCTCTCATCATGAATTTTTTTAGATCTGTCCCTTTTTGGCCTCCTAATATCGCTTTCTGGCACCTCTCTCACTTCACCGGATGAAGTATCCGTATTTAATTCTTCTTCATTGTTCGAACTTGAAATTTCTTCGACTTTCGGCTCAGATACTTCAGACATCGTTTTTCTACTCAATCTACTAATACGTCTTTTTTCTAAAAGCTCCATAAAATCGACATCTACGCTATTGTCTTTTTCTACCTCTTCAGTCTCTTCTACTTTTTCTGGACTTTCTTCAATGGTTATTAAGTTTTCAAGAGGTTCTACACATTCAGGTATTTCGGGTTGCTCTAGAGTTTTTACATCTTCGCTTAATAATTCAATGGCTGTTGGCTCACTATTGGATTCAGAGTCGACAATAATGTCTTCGGATTCACAAGGCACGATTTCTGGTAAAGTTTCTATTTGAATAAGGTTTTGAATGTCGGAATCTGAACTTTCCGAAGGTAATGAATCTTTTTCTTTCTGAGTTTCCTGATTCTTTTTGTTTTTCTTTTTAGACTTCCCTTTTTGCTTACCTACGGTTTTTTTCTCTTCAGCTTTTTCCTGAATGTCGGTGACATCAATGATTTCACTCTCGGGAAGTGACACACACATTTTAGGACAAATATCCAAACTGATGTTAGAAACATTTTGAACATGGTCATCTACCTTGCTGAAGAGGTCTGATGTGGACGGAATCGCCTCCAGTTTGTCGAGCGAAGGTGCCGAGCGAGAATGATGTTGCTGCTGCTGGTGTTGGAGGAGTTGCTCTTTCGTCGGCAATGTTATGACGGTACCCAGAGAATTGACTTGACGCTCCAAAATGGCCGCCTTCAATCGTACACCCCCCACGACACCTTTGATACAGAAAACAGAGAGTCACTACCAGCCTTATTAGCAAGCGTCAACCTACTCCGAAAAGTAGCCTGACACTTAAATAAGAATATTATACAGATTAATGCGACACACACCTATCATTAGGGCATTCAAAAGGTCAATCCACAGCAAGAGGAAATTAATTTTAAAGCCATGCAGTGCATCATTTAAGCATTTAAAAAACTTTATTTTTGGACATAGATGTGTGCCACCAAAGAAAAACCCCACAATATATACATCTGTGCTGGCTATTCTGTGTGACTCTATATTTTCATTGGCTTATTTTATGAACACTGCATCGATTTTTGACACTACTTTTTTTGGGAGAAACAAAAGAAAATACAAGGAAAAAGGGGACATGCGAAATTCTGTCCGACACCCACCAAATACCTATAAAATCGTTAATACATGCAAGCCTGAAAAGCCGAAAACGTTTTAACACTAAATTTATGTTTTGGAATTCGTTTAGTTTCGTTTACTACCGAACAAGTTGACTCTGTTGAAGAGATTCATAAAAGACCATAAATTATGAATATCCAGTACATTTTTATTATACAGGGTGTTTCTGATAAAAATACACCTTAAAAATGGAGAAAAACCACTTATGAGCCTAATTTCACATAAAATAAGAAATGCAGAACCTTTCTAGAAAAAATTTAATAAGGATCATTTATTTGTACATCTACTAAAAACTCAAAGCTAAGGAGGATAGGGGTAGGTGGAGAGGTGGTGAAATGTTAAGAGTTGGTGGGGGAAGGGTGGGGATGGTGATGGGAGAGTGGTGGGGACGTAGGTGATAGATGAGAGGTGGGAGGTGGTGGGATGTCGGGGAGGGTGGAGAGGATAGAGGTAAGGAAGAGGGGTAGGGGAGGTGATGGGAGAGTGGTGGGAGGTGGTTAAATGTTAGGGGTGGATGGGAAGGGTAGGGATGATGGTGGGAGAGTGGTGGAAGGGTGGTGATGGTGATGGGAAGTGGTGGGGAGGGTAGGTGATGTGAGAGAAGTGGGAGGTGGGGGAGGATAGAGGTAAGGAAGATAAGGCTGGTAGGTGATGGGAGAGAGGTGGGAGGTGGTGGGATGTCCGGGAGGGTGGAGAGGATAGAGGTAAGGAAGATAGGGCTAGATGGGGAGGGTAGGGGAGGTGATGGGAGAATAGTGGGATGTTGTTAAATGCTAGGGGTGGCTGGGGAAGGGTAGGGATGGCAGTGGGGTGGTGAAATGTCGTGGGGAGGGTAGGGGTGGTTAGGGAAGGGTAGGGATGATTTTGGGAGAGTTGTGGAACGTGGTGGGAAGGGTAAGGGTGGCTGGGGAAGGATGTTTAGGGCGGATAGGGATGGCGGTGGGAGAGTGGTAGAATGTGGTGGGGAGGTAAGGGATGGTGATGGGAGAGTAGTGGAATATGGTGGGGGTGGTAGGGGAGGTTAGGGGTGGATGGGGGAAGGGTAGGAATGGTCACCAACACATCCCACCAAATGTGGTGGGGAGGGTAGGGTGGGTGAGGGGATGTGTAGGGGTGGTGATGGGAGAGTGTTGGGAGGTGGTTAAATGCTAGGGGTGGCTGGGGAAGGGTAGGGATGGTGATGGGAGAGTGGTGGAATGTAGTGGGGAGGTTAGGGGTGGCTGGGGAAGGGTAGGGATGGTGATGGGAGAGTGATGGAATGTGGTGGGGAGGGTAGGAGTGGCTGGTGGAAAAGCAGGCTATTGGGGCCAGCCTCACGGCGGCTTTCGGCTTTTTTTATATTTTATTTATTTATATAATTTTTTTTAAATATATTTTTGATCAGAAACACCCTGCATTGTCCAATATATTTAACATCACCTGTAAATAAAACACAAAAAATGAATTGTGTCTGATAATTCGGTGACACGAAAGTCGATAACTTTTAATTTTATAACCACCATCATGCAAGGCTTTAATTAATTCGACCTATATTCAAGACCCTAATGCTGAATAGACTTTACCAATATCGAAAAGGGAAATAGCTTCAAAAGAAGAACATATAAGTGTAAATCATCAATTAATAACCGACCTGTATTTTGGGTAGCAGGTTCCAGCATCGCATCAGCGAGATCCTCTCTAAGCCTCGATTCGCCCGAACCAAGTTCTTCGCTCCCACTTCCATATCCGGTCAAATGAGGCGAATCAATGCTTCCTCCTAAAATTCAATTTTCAATCCATTTCAATTTACCACAAAATACAAACCTGAACCTCCTTCTATCAACAGATATGGTCTCAGTGGCATATTGACAGGGTTCGATCGAACAGGATTTATATTCTCACTATAGGCATCTCCTTCGCTAAAATTTCACATTAATTAATGAAATAATACAAGAAAATCTATACCTTGATGGGAGAGGGTCGATAGATTTGAAGGAAAATTGAGGCCCCATCCAAAGACGACGATGTGGCCCAGTGTGGGTTACGATTTCAACCTGAAATTTCCAATAAGATTAATTTAAAAAATTAAAAACTGAATTTACTTGTGAGAGCCAGCGGTCATCGTTGGAAGACGTGCATTCTACCTTGGGAGGTAACTTTGCATCCAAAAGTGGATTATTCGGTAAAAGAGGGGGTTGGACGTGGCTTACATAAGGCAGTTTAAAAAGAGGCCATTCTGCTTTTCCTTCGACACCAAGTTCGATGCCGGTGTCATAGCTTATTTTATCTTTTGGGACTCCTGGTATGCATTTTGGGTCTAAATCGTATTGCACTAAAGTTCCGCTTGATGAGATTATAAAGAGGGCTTCGGTGATAGGTTTCTTTCCTTTAGGGCGACCTGGAATCCATGCTCTAGCTTGACCGAAAGCTCCAGCCAATGGCGACTCTTCTCCAGCTGGAGTTCGCCTAATCTGGGCTAGAGCGGAAAGCGTAGTCGGGTGCGGATATGGTGGAAGGCGTGGATTCAAAGGCTGACTTGGGGCTTCAAGCAAAGGACTTCCTCGGCCATCGCTCAATCCAGCACTTCGCTCAAACCTTCAAAAATGTTAAAAAAAGGAAAAAAACAAAAACAAATTTTACCTTGAAAGTCTATTAACAACATTAGGAGTTGTGTGTGTTCTGACAGTGACAGGGCCTCCGTATGGTGTGATAGGGAAGACGTGAGTCGTCCCTCGAACAGAACTTACAGCGACCCATCTCGAATCCCAAGAAACTGTTATGTCCTGAACTTTAGCCGTAGTTTCACCTCTGAAATAACACAAATAAACATTAAAATGAAGGCCGTAGGGTAAGCAATTAAGGATGGATGTGGAGGCCACATAACTCATAAGGGTGGATGTGGAGGCCACATAAGGAAGGATGTGGAGGCCACATAAGGAAGGATGTGGAGGCCACATAAGGAAGGATCTATAGGCCACATAAGGACGGATCTGGAGGCCATATAAGGAAGGATCTATAGGCTAAATAAGGACGGATGTGGAGGCCACATAAGGATGGATGTGGAGGCCGCATAAGGATGGATGTGGAGGCCAAATAAGGATGAATGTGGAGGTCGCATAAAGATGGATATGGAGGCCATATGGATGGATGAGGAGGCCACATAAGGATGGATGTGGAGGCCCCATAAGGATGGATGTGGAGGCCGCATAAGAATGGATCTGAAGGCCCCATAAGGATGGATGTGGAGGCCGCATAAGAATGGATATGGTGGCCACATAAGGATGGATGTAGAGGCCGCATAAAGATGGATCTGGAGGCCATATGGATGGATGAGGAGGCCACATAAGTGAGGATGTGGAGGCCGCATAAGAATGGATGAGGAGGCCGCATAAGAATGGATGTGGTGGCCACATAAGGATGGATGTAGAGGCCGCATATAGATGGATCTGGAGGCCATTTAAGGAAGGATCTATAGGCTACATAAGGACGGATGAGGAGGCCACCTAAGGATGGATGTGGAGGCCGCATAAGGATGGATCTGGAGGCCGCATAAGAATGGATATAGCGGCCACATAAGAATGGATATAGAGGCCACCTAAGAATAGATGCAGGCCATATTTATGGATGGATGTAGGAGCCACCTAAGAATGAATCTAGGCCTTAGGGAATTTCCCATATGAGACCGATTCCAGGTGCTAATCTTAAGCATGTTTTACCTATGTAAAATATAAAGATGATGAACTGCAGCTAACTGCGAAGAGACAGGATGAGGATGTATTCTGAACACATGAAATTGGTGACCATGTTTATCCGCAGTCACTAAAAGAAGTCCAGATGAATCAAAAGTCATCGCCACAATCGGACCAGCGTGGGCAACAAAGTGCGCTATTATATTATCCGTCTCTTCTTCTTTTGATGGTTTTGTCTACAAACAAGAAAATAAGTAATTTTCATTAAATCAACAGATAACATACTTCGATATCAACGATAGTAACTATGCCAGGTTGTGCCGAATTATTGTTTACGGGTTGAGGAACGTTTCCGGTCAAACTTCCACTGAGATCTCGTAAGCCTTTACCTAAAGTCCTGAAAAATATTTCGTATTTATCTTTCAATGAGTCGCAGACGTACTTGACAGCATGAATGGCAGTGGCTGTGTAAGATTGAGTCCCATCACCTTCGCTTCCGCCCGAACTCCTCTGCCAGGTGCTCAGCCTTTTTTCGGCGTATGCGAGCCACCTATGGCCGAGAGCGACGGGATTCGAATGGATACCGGGACTCGGGTAACATGTCAATATCGTCATCCGATCTTCAAACGTTATGGTATCGAATATGGCAATTTTTTCAACAAACGTAATAACTATACTTTTTCTATTACAGAAAACATCACAAATGGGAGTCTTAAATTTAATACTTTTGATCTGCAACAATACAAACATCAATAAAAAGTACTGAAAAAACCCATCAACTTACTATTTCTGCGGTTTTTAAAGAAACAAAGTTAACAGTACAAAACTGCGGTCCGGGTCCTGAATTGTCAACGATGGCAACCAAAGGTCTTCGACTTATAAACGGATCGGGGTCATCTCTCGGTTTACTCAAAAGTCTGAAAGTCCTCACAGTCCCCTGAGACCAAGAAAGAACTTCCGTCGCATCCCCTCCTCCACTGACACTCCACACCTAAATAAAATAAAAATTTAAGCAACAAAAAAACATTAGAATCAATCAAATAACATAAGAAATACCTGATTTTTATTTATTTTTTTTAATAAAAATTAAAAAAAAAACACTAGATAAGTTTATCGTGAAGTAGATAACTCAAAAATTTAAGGAAACGTGACATGATTTTTATAAAAAAGCGATAAAAGAGGAGGAAATAAAAATTAGTTAATGATTTTTTAATTGATATGACTTAGGAGCAAAAACACTGCCAAAAAGACAAAGTTCTTGTTTTATTAAAAAAAAATCTTTCTTTCAATGATGGTTTTCACTGAATGTTCAAACGTTTGTAACTTCAACAATTTTTGATGGATTTTATTGATATTTGGACCGTTGGAAAGCTATTTTAAAGAGCTTTCTAACAGTATAAATATCGATAAAATTGGTCCAAAATTGTAAAAGTTACGGGCATTTAAAGGAACAGTCTCTTGGAAGGGAAAAAGGGAAATAAGTATAAACGAAAAAGGGAAATTTTTGTAATGTCACGCATTTTTGGCACAAATCTTCTTAATATGATCAGAAAAAGCCTAGAAAATTTCAAGTCAGACCACAGGGAGCTGAGAAAATTCAATGTCCCTTTTGGGTTGAGGGTCCACTCATACTCAAATTTTGTCTCTGGATATCACCCTTAAATGCTCAATTATTTCACCCAACAGCCCTAGCCTTAGGGCGGTATTTAGGTACCATGTGAGTAGGAGTGGACACTCAGCTTATAAGGAAAATGGCGTTTTCTCAGCTCCCTGTGTACTGATCGGCTGGAATTTTGGCACAAATCTTCTTTAATATGATCAGAAAAAGACCTAAAAATTTCAAGTCGATCGGACCTCAGGGAGCTGAGAAATCGCTACGTACCTTTTGGGATTCGGGATTATTCATACTCTAGATACCAACCATTGAGAAGTATTCTGAATAGTGTGTATCCCTTAGAGTAGTATTCAGAGACTAAAGAGAGTGGACGCTCAACTCAAAAGTGTAATTGCGTTTTCTCAGCTCCTAGTTGACCAATTGACATGAATTTTGGCAAAATTCTTCAGAAAAAGACCTGAAAATTTCAAGTCTGCGAAAACGAAATGCACCTTTTGGGTTCAGGGTCAACTCATACTTAAAGATGTACCACTCTAAGGGTGGTAACTTTTAACTCTTCGCCTCAACCCCCCAAATTGTAAAATAATACGATTATGCCCAACTCTGGCAGTTTGGAACATGAACTTTTAATAATGAATCTTTGAGGGATGAAAGACGAAATTCGATTATGAGTGAACCTTCAACCATAACATTGCTCTCAGCTTCCAGTGGTCATCAAAAGCACATTCATCAGGTTTGCTTCAAAGAAAATCAAAAAGTTAATGTAAAAAAACAAACCTGGACTCCAGTCCCATATCCAAGGACAAGAAGGAGTGGAGGTATAGACTCGCTTTCACATTCGGTAACCTGCGGATAGTTCTCCGGATCGTTGAAATCGCACGATTCAAATCTCGCCCAAACGATCGATTCCTTCGACTCACCCGGTAAAACGCTCGAATATGCCTATTAATAAAAAGCCATCACATCCATAACTTGCAAACCATTTTTCTTCATTACCTGCGGTACAACCTCGTGAATGAAACCAGCAACACTTTCAATAATCGAAGGATTGCTTACAGGCAGAGGAAGAACAGTTTCGCCATTGAATCCAGTTTTATTCTGCTTCTTCGACGTATCTGCTGACATCTTTCCCCCACGGAGAGAAAAATAAAAATAAAATAAAATCCCACTAAAAAACAAGATTGAATTAAAAATCGAGGAAAATGACGCACAATAAAAATTGAAGTGAAAATTTTTTTCGACTGACCTTGATATTGCGATCTGGAATAAACAAAGTAATGTCAGACTCCGTTGTAAACAAAGCGTTCAGGCATAGTCGCCCTATTATAATCCCCCACACGCTATCTTTAGGCTCTAAATTAAAAAAATTCTTAAATTCACACCCCCAAAGGTTTCCCTGAACTTAAATTAATAACTAAACTGACTCTTTTCACATTCGCGTCAAGATATAACTAAGACGCAAATAAACTGTCGTTGCAACATTTTACTTGACAGAACAGCTGTTTTGTTTATTACATCACAGATGACTCTGTGGGTCAAATGATCGACTTGGGATTCCACTTAGAACAAAGAAAAACGTCCATAAAAATCACGAAAAACGACCAAACGTCATCATTTTATGTTTAATATAGTTAAAAATCGATTTTGGTCCTTTAAAACTTATTTTTCTATTTTTAAAATTGATTTTTTCAAAGGGGAATTTGGATGAATCATTGGACTGATAAGATGGAGGTCTGTTTGGTTCTGGTCAGCTGATTTATGTAAACAATAATAGAGTGAAAGAGAAAGGCAGGTCAGGATCGTGGATGGGGCATCTATTCAAAAAAATTGATTGGGATTTTGTATATTCTATTCAAGTCTTATAGGCTTGAGGGGAGAGTTTCTAAAAAGAAAGTTTTGGTTCCCGATGGGTTGTGGAAATGCAAATCAATTGTGGAGGCATTACGAATGTGATTTCACGAGTCATGATGCTTGAAGAATAAATCTGCCTTAACTGCCCCAGTGGCTCAAAATAATTGCGTGTAAAAAGCCAGAAATTTGGTTTTAATTTGCAAACTAAGGGGGCAAGATGTGTGCCCACTAGGTACCATGGCTTTATAACGTCCATTGAGACCATGGCTGCTTTTTGCTCCATCTAGACCTATTACAAATTATTTTGATTATGAAACACTGGTGAAGATCCAGTGGTGGGTCTTCTTGGTTGGTCTGTTGATTCTTGATTACAGTAATTCAGTTGTGTCTATAACTTAGGTAGGTCAATATAGTGTGGGATCAATTGGACCCCTTCTAGCACCACATGACCTCTCACACTATCAGTATGGTGTGGTGGTATACAATCATCCAAACGCTTTAACTTCCCTCGGACTATCATACCATTAATTGTACTCTCATACTATAATACCTTCACTCTTACCCCCACACCATCTCTCATACCATCACACCACCCCATTTTGTGTGCTTCCTTCCGTGCTCCCATTCTGTTCCTTGGTTAGTAGACTCTCACAGGTCGATCGTTATTTCTCTGGTTGTTTATTGGACACAGAATGGGGCGATTACTGGCGGGTGCCCTCCACACGAGTACTCAGCCATAGAGTGAAAACTCTGTGCTCAGGACCATGCCATCGCACCATCCCTAGTGCCATCACACCATCCCTCATGCCATCACACCACCTCTTCCTTTCTCGTTTTATCCTGTTCCTATCTATCGCCTTTCGGCTAACCAGGCTTCATGCCGTCGCAGCATCCCTAATGCCATCGAACCATCCCTCATGCCATCACACCATCCCTCATGTCATCACACCACCTCTTCCTTTCTCGTTTTATCCTGTTCCTATCTATCGCCTTTCGTACGGCTCATGCATCCACCATCCCGTGCCATCGACATCCCGTACCACACCATCGCAGCTCATCCATACATCTGCCATCGATCTATGCATCATCCATCTGACCATCATGCCATCAGAACCATCCATCCCTACATGCCATGCCATCACACCATCCCTCTGCCATGCACCATCCATGCCCGACCACCGCATCACCCTCATGCCATCACACCACCTCTTCCTTTCTCGTTTTATCCTGTTCCTATCTATCACCTTTCGGCTAACCAGGCTTCATGCCATCACACCATCCCTCATGCCATCGCACCATCCCTTATGCCATCGCACCATCATGAAATCCCTCATGCCATCACACCATCCCTTGTACCATCATGAAATCCCCTCATGCCATCACACCATCCCTTGCATCATCATACCGTCCCTCGTAACATCATACCAATCCTCTTTATTCCATCCCTCCTACCATCGTACAATCCATCAGAAGTGATTGCTTGTCCTCTAAATTTCAGCATGGAGAAAATTTTAAGTTGCTGACTGACAAGTAAAAACTCCTTTTTTCCCACAGGTTTTATTAAATGAAGTTGGCAATCCTAATATTCATTTTGATACAATATTTTGTGATAAATGATGCTAAATTAAATGTCCTTTTGATAATCGCCGATGATCTGCGGCCATCTCTTGGCTGCTATGGCGACCAAACCGCTTTCACTCCCAACATAGACTCATTTGCACAAAATAGTTTCATTTTTCAAAACGCCTTCGTGCAGGTTTGTTCAGCTCAGGTTTTATATCTTAAAAACAATAAATTTGTAGCAATCACTATGTGGACCAAGCAGAAACTCATTTTTAACAAGTCGAAGGCCTGATACTACCAGACTTTACGATTTTTACAGCTACTGGAGAGATTTTTCAGGAAACTTTACAACATTACCGCAGTACTTTAAAGAAAACGGTTACAAAACGAAGTCAATCGGAAAAGTCTTCCATCCAGGTTAAAAACCAAGAAAATTCATCATTTTTCCAACATTTTTTTTAGGAATAAGCAGCAATTTTACAGACGATGAAAAGTACAGTTGGACAGAAAAACCATTCCACGCCAAAACCGAAAAGTTTAAAGAAGCCAAAGTTTGCTACAGCAACCATAACCCTTTAGTCCTTCAAAGAAACATCGTTTGCCCAGTCAAAGTCAAAAAGCAGCCTTTGCAAACCCTCCCAGATATCGAAATCGCCCAAGAAGCCATAAAAACGCTAATCAAGTTTCAAAACGAAAAACAAAATTTTTTCCTCGCCGTTGGATTCCATAAACCCCACATTCCTTTAAAATACCCTAAAAAATTCAAAAGTATAATGTTTATTAACTCTCAACTCTTCAATAAATATTTTAGAATATTATCCATTAAAAAAAATCAAGTTGCCTAAAAATAAAAGGAAACCTGACACTCTACCTGATGTTGCTTGGAATCCATGGACCGACTTAAGAGAAAGAGATGACATCAAATATTTCAACATTTCATTCCCATTTGGAATCATTCCTGGTAAAATATGCAATAATTTGATCAAAAATAAAGTTTTTATAGATAAAGAAGCTAAATTGATCATCCAAAGCTACTATTCGGCCATAACTTACATAGATGATATGATAGGAAAAATTTTAAGCATACTCAACAATGATACAATTGTTGTTTTGTTGGGAGATCATGGTAAGATCTAAAATTGGGCTTTAAAAAAAATAATAATTTTTTCAGGATGGTCGCTAGGTGAGCATGGAGAGTGGTCTAAATACAGCAACTACAATATTGCTCTTAGAGTTCCATTTATTATTAAAATCCCGAATAGAAAAGAAACAAAAAGGATTTTCACCAATATAGAAATGGTGGATCTTTTCCCAACGTTGGTTGAATTATCAGGTCTGGGGAAAATTCCAAAATGTCCTCTTTGTTCGCAAAGGATTGATACTTGTTCACAAGGAAAGAGCTTGGTCAATATCATGTTTGGAAATGAGGTAAAATGTTTTCTTTTCATGACTTAATCTTGAAATGTCTGTAACTTCCCCAATTTTTGACCAAATAAATTAATATTTATACCGTTGGAAAGCTATTTTAAAGAGCTTTCTAACGGTATAAAAATCTACTCAATTGGTCAAAAATTGAGGAAGTTATGATTGATTAAACGTTATCATATTTTGCTGCATTGTAAATTTGAACGTCTATAACTTCCACAATTTTTGACCGACCATTTTAAAGAGCTTTCCAATGGTATAATCTGTCAAAAACTGAGGAAGTTATGAGTCATGAAATTTTGCTGCTAGAGGCCCGGAGGGGGCGAACCTCTAAAAATCAGAAAGGATCCCCCACCAAAAGTTTTTGAAGAAAAATTTGCTTTAAAATGATGATTTTGACAAAAGAAATTGAACATTAAATTTGAGGTTTTTTAAGAAAATTCGGCTTTTAAAACTTTAATTTTTAGATTTTTTGACAAAAAAGTGACTCTTAAAAGTTTATTTTGAGGTATTTTAACGAAAATTTGGGTTTTAAAACAATGATTTTGAGGTTTTTGACAAAAAAAATGGCCCTTACAAGTTCATCAACGAAAATTTAGTTTTGTAAATGTTGATTTTGAGATTTTTTTTAAACCAAATTTTGGCTCATAAAACCTTGATTTTAAGATTTTTTTAAAATAAAATATAGCCTCAAAATAGGTGCATTTTGACAAAAAATAGCCTTTAAATGTGTTCATTCTGACATTTTTAACGAATACATAATTGGATTTTGTCAATGTCTGGAAATTGTCTTTTTCAGCTTTGATTTTTAGGTACCTATTTTGACGAAATTTGGGTTTTAAAACAATGATTTTGAGGTTTTTGACGAAAAATGGTCCCTTACAAGTTCATTTTGAGATTTTTTTAACAAACATTTTTGTAAATGTTGATTTTGAGGTTTTTTTTAACCAAAATTTGGCTCATAAAACCTTAATTTTAAGGTTTTTGATGAAAAATAGCCTCAAAATAGGTTCATTTTGACGAAAAATAGCCTTTAAATGTGTTCATTTTGACGAATACATAATTGGATTTTGTCATTGTCTCGAAATTGTCATTTAAAAGTTGATTTTGAGGTATTTTGACGAAAATTTGGGTTTTAAAACAATGATTTTGAGGTTTTTGACGAAAAATTGTCCCATACTAGTTTATTTTGAGTTTTTTTTAAACGAAAATTTAGTTTTGTAAATGTTTATTTTGAGTTTTTTTTAAACCGAAATTTGGCTCATAAAACCTTGATTTTAAGGATTTACATGAAAAATAGCCTCAAAATAGGTTCATTTTGAGGTTTTTGACAAAAAATAGCCTTTAAATGTTTTAATTTTGACGAATACATAATTGGATTTTTTTCATTTTGGGATTTTATGAACAAGATGAGAGTTTTTGACGATTATTTTGGGAGAGTTTCGTTTTCCTTTTGGGGGTGAACGCTGCATTGTAAATGTTAATTTTTTTCCAGGAAGAAAATTTTGCACTAAGTCAGTTTCCAAGGCCGGGAGTTTTTCCGACTTTACATCCAAATAGTGACAAGCCTCGGCTTAAAGAGATCAAAATAATGGGATACTCGATCAAAACGAACCGATACAGATTTACAGACTGGGTCGAATTTAAAAACTTCAAACCCTCATGGGACTCCATAGTTGCTGCCGAGCTTTACGACCATTTCACCGACCCAGAAGAAAACACGAATAAAATCGACCAAAAAAATTACTCAGCCATCATCCTCAAGCTCAGAAATCAACTTCATTCCGAACACTCAAAATATCATTTGTGCTAGGTTTCACAAAAAATAAAGAAAAATCCAGAAAATGCTTTTTTTTTATTAATCGGCAACTTTGATACATTTCTTTGAATTAGTTTACCACATAATTCATACAAGTTGGGCAAAGTTTTTAAATTGAAGATTGAACATTTAAGTCACTTTCTTTCAACTACATTGTTGTAAACCTCATTTGGGAGTTTAAACATTGAAAAATTGTGAATAAGCTTCAACCTTTGAAAATGAGACAAATTTAAGTTCAATAGATGAAATTACAAAATAAAATAATAAATTTTACAGAGACAAATATACGTATTGAAATCGATTTGTCTCCTTTATTCAGTTGTTTCTGTCACAACTTTAAAAATATTGACACAACGTCATTTCACGTTTTTAAAATGGTAGCGATCTTAGGCTACAATAATTTTAATAAATCAAAAATAAGAATTTTTGGTTTTTAAAATTGTTTATTCCCACTTTTTAATTCATTTTTAAACCTTCTAAAATAAATTATAACAACTATTCTAGGATAAAAACCTCTTCAGTGGGAATTTGAAGAAAAAGAAAAAAAGCCAATTTGTTGAAGAAGAGGTTTTTACGATGGTACCCACCAAAAACACTATCATTAACACACATTCACTCATTTTTTTTTTCTTTTTGGTAATTTTTTTTCTTTTTATTTAATTTTCTACCTAAATGTTATATTTTTTTTTGTATTTTTTCTTATAAAATCGGGGCGAATCATCCTTAAACTCCAAACTTTTAAAATGAGAGGTCGAACAATTGAAAAAAACAGGAAAAAAATAAAAACAACGAAATTGGGTTCAAGAAAAATTAACAATCGAAGGGAATACCTACACTTTTCATTTAACACGAAAGGATGCTTTTTTTTTAATTTTAAGGCCTTTTTTTTTATTTCAACTATTCCCTACGTGAAAGTGCAAATCAAAAGTGTTTCAAAAAATATAGCATCCTTTATAATCTTTTAACTTGCACAGACTTTGTCTGCAAAATAATATGCAGCGTAAAACAGTGTTTTAAACATATATGACTGTTATTTTAATTTTATTATAATATATCTAGCCTAAAATATCCCGTTTAGGGCATCTTTTATTTTAATGATAAATTTACGTGCTATTAAAAAATAAATTCTCAAAGAGAACAATTTTTAATCCCCAAAAAAGAAGCACAATACAAATATAATTAACAAGCTATTTTACCTATTTGAAATAAAGGCTCGCATACTAAACAAAATATTAGGGCCTTTGAGAAATGACTGACTAATTGAACATGAAATCTTGAAATATTATATTTGAATCGTTATTCTTTTTATGGATTTATAAAATTTTTAATACCTTCTTTTTTTATATTCGCAGAATAATTTTTAAACCCAACCCACCAAAATCTATTAGAAAAATTAACAAGTCTTCAAGACTAAAACAAAAAATTTATTGAAAAATTACTTAGGCGTTTTTAGAGGTCAGCAGATTAGTAAGACGAAAATTGACAAACTGAGGGCGAAAAAAAATCGAGAGAAGAATCTGCTGGAAGATGAAGTTTTCTGAAAAGAAATTGCATTTTTATAAAAATAAATTTTCAAGTTTAAATATTATTTACCTTATTTTTAAAACTTCAGATAGTTTAGAAAATTAGTTCGTTCGAAATACTGCCTTTTTTCATAGGGCATATCGGTGTACACAATTTAGGAGAAAAGTTCCGAGCCTAAAACATTTATTTAGTAAAAGATAAAATGTTATAATACAGCAAAAAAATATGGTATTTTGTTTCTCAGTGGGAATGTGGAGGTCCCCTGATTAACCAAAAAGTCCTGCACTGAAACCCTGTTTGGCTTGGGGAAGGGCCTACACGCAAAGTTTTTTTTTCAGTTTTTCATCAATATCTCGAAAACCGTTGGTCGCAGGCGAAAAAGTTATAAGGACAAAATTAAAGCTTATTAAATTTGCTACAAATTTGAACTAATAAGATTTTTTGTAGTACCAAACGTATCCGAGATACGAGGCGACAAAAAAATCAGGGTTTTCAGTTTTAACCTCTGAAGGAGGGAAGACTTCATCTAATCAAAAGGTTTATTTTGTAAAAGTTGAAGAGAATTCAATTACCTTTTAAAACTATTATTAAAGCGATTGAATTCCCTACAAATTATACAAAATAAAATTTTGACCTCCGCAGGTCAAAATTGAACATCCTGTTTTTTTGTCGCCTTGTAGCTCAGATACATTTGGTCCTAGAAAAAATCTTAGTAAAACAAATTTGTAGCCAATTTAATAAGCTTTAATTTTGTACTTAACACTTTTTCACCTATGGCGTGCGGTTTTCGAGATATAGGCAAAAAATTGAAAAAATTCAAATCACCAAACCAAAACAAAATACCTTATTTTTTTAATTTATTTGCCCTTTTTGGGCATAGATTGGCTGGAATAAATGTTTAATTACTTGAATTATTGCGTTAGAATCGTCCATTCGTTCCGGGTTCAGAAATAAATGAATTGAGCTGAGATCGGAAAGAAGTTCTTCTCCATCTTCAGTCAATTCATTGCGAAGCCTAGCGTGATGATCATCGTTTTTGTCCACTTCGAAGTTTTCAATTTTAGAACCGCCAAAACCGTAAATCCTAAAAATTCAATCAAAATGGTTCTGAAAACGTGAAAAATACAAACCAGGGTGTGAAATCCTCTTGAGTTCCTTTGTTGCTCCAAATAGCATCCGAGTCGGAAACCGGCCAAGTAGTTATCCATCCGTTGACTTGAATCATCGGCTGATCATCTTCTTCGCCAGAGTTGACCATATCTTCGGCAAGCTGATCGTCTCCCGGGAAGAAAAAGTTGCTCATCTCAGAATGATCGTTTTCAGAAAGCTGAAGGTCATCATATTCATCATCGGTCTGCACCATCTTTTCATTTTTCATGATTTTATATTTCGGCTTGAAACAACCCTCGCTTTGCTCAACATCGGTCCTCTTAAACTCTTCATATTCGTCGGCACCAAGAAAGAAACCACCAGACTCATTCCTTTGATAGTCAATCTAAAATTTTAAATTAGTCTTGTTTTGTGAAAAAAATGATGAATTTACTTGAACGAATGTTGTGGATATCAAAAATGTAGAACCGTCGATATAGTTATGGCTGTTTGGCACATATTCAGGGTCGTGTTTGATAGGTCTGAAGTGAGTTCGAGCCGTAGTTGGAATATTATCTTGAGTGATGATTTTAACTTCAGGAGCGATGATTTTGACATCAGGTTGAGGGATGCTGGAGTCTTCTTTTGGAGGTTTGCCAACACTGAAGAATGAGAAGGAACTGTCGTCGGCTACAGAAAGATCAGTGCTTTCTGAATCCTTCTCATAATCGAACGGCCATTTCCAAGCAGATGAGAGAATCGAACTTCTTGCTTCGCTCCATTTATTCATTTCCCATACAGGAAGCTCATCCTCCTCCATCCTTTCGGACCAAATCGAGTTTGTCAGATTGGTCCCGCTTTGGATGAAATTGGGCGGCGGATGGCTCTGCTTTGGGTGTTTATAAAAACACGAATCATCTGGAGATTGAAGCAACTGTTGAAAATCCATCGGAAGATCTTGATCGCATTCGCTCAACTCGGTCCTTTGACGACCCGGTGTGCGGGAAATCTTTGCGGCACTTCCTTCCATCTCGTCCATAAAATTTAGACACTTCCTCCCTTTCATCTCACTCCTCACATACCTAATCAAAAATTCCATAAAATGCAAAAAATAAGGTTTCTCTATAAGAATGTGTCCCCGATTAACCAAAAAAAGTCTCGGACTGAAACCTGTGCAGTTTGGCCAGAGGCATAGCTTGGATACGTTTGGTCCTACAAAAAATCATATAAGTTAAAATTTGAAGCAAATTTAATAAGCTTTAATTTTGTCCTTAAAATTTTTTCGCCTACGATCTACGGTTTTCGAGATATTTGCGAAAAAGTTAAAAAAAAATTGACTTTGAACCTCCTGAAGGTTTTAGTTTAGGACTTTTTTGGGTAATCAGGGGACCAATACGTTCTTATTTTCCGCCTGAAATTTTTCATACCTAACAACAGCTTCATCGTCCTTCCTATCAAGAGATTTCGCCGAAGACCTCGTCTTAAGACTCCCACCCGACTGCTTCACAGTTGATCTTGATCTCATCCTGTTCAAACCGTACACATTTTCTTTATTTTCTTGACTGTTGAATATCTTCGGGCTTAATTCCAGCTCTTTCTTTCCTAAACGTTTCAAATTCCGAGTCCAAAGCGACTTTTCACAATAACTTTCAAATTCTTTCGAACCAACAGGGAAAGCTGAATAGTATCTAAAACAAAATTGTTATTTGAACAAAAAATTAATAAAATTTACTTGTTGGGTAAACTCGGCACAGAGTTCAGCACCTCAAGATTGTAAATATCCCTCAAATTGGTCCTCTCTTTTAAACAATTTCCATCTTTGTCGGCTTCCTTCAATTTCGTCCAAAACTCATCGACTAGACCTTCTAAATTACTGTCCTGCAACCAATGACGTCATCATTTGTTATCATTTAGCATTAAGACTACCTTGTGAAAAACAGGATTGTCTAATTTTTCATTGTTTCGTTCAATAAGATGTCGAAAATATCGAGAGTAGAGGACGCGATCGATCCCCTTCTCTTCAAGTTGTTCCTCCAACCAACGAGCGACAGAAGAGGGCAATGTCCCGATGCCGCGATACTTCATAATATCCCCTGCCTAAAAAATACAATAAAAACAAAAAAAATAAATAAATTTATACTCACTCTCGCACAGAGGAAGTCCAAGCGATGTTATAACAAATAAAACAAGGAAATCTAATTTTCATTGACGAATATGGTAAATTAACTAAAAATTCTTGGGATAAACTAATATTGCTTACGTTACTTTATATTTTGAGGATTTAACTTAGGGGAAGAAAAAAAAATTAAACTAAAATTGAAGGGGGAAAGGGGGTTGTTGAGTTTTTTTAAAGGTTCTGTTTATAAATTCATCTTGATTTCTGATGTTTGGTAGTCCGGCGTCTTTTTTAAGACTCTACCATTCCATTTTGGTGCTGGAACAAAAAAAAAAAAAATGAAAATTAATATGTAAAATGACGAGATATAAGATCCGAGACTATTACAAAATATTACACAACAGTGAATATGCATAGAAGCGAGGAAAAAATTTGCACTGTGATAAGAAAAAAAACGGCCTCTGGTAGTTATGGAGGAAGAAACCCCCAAAACTTACTTCAGAACTTAAACTTTAACTTCTTTACAGACCTCTCCACTAACACTGATTAGTAAATTCACCTTCCTCAGTATCTACATCACCTCCAGGACCCTCGTCCAAGGATACTAAAAACCCAGAATGTATCATTCGAACTAGAGTGGGAGAAATGGGAAAACGGTGGGGAGGGGCTGCAACTTCATATGTCCCACAGTCAAAGAGGCGATCCCATTAAATCATGGACATTGTCCATTTTTCAGCCACATGCTTGGTCCTGTAAAAAAATGTTGGAAATAAACCCCACTTATTTTTTGACTGGGAATCCATTTCAATTGACAGATTTTAATTTTTACGTACAGGGTAGACCAGAAAGACACAAACTTCGTTATTTTAAATGAGAACCCTATTTTTGAATTACTGCAATCGATTTAATGCTTAATTTCCAGTAAATTTTAATACATAACTTTTTTTCTTGGAGCATTTTTGGATGTCCGAAACAATTATTCAAGTTTAAGTATGGGGTACATTTTTGAGCTCACAAGTAGACCGATGATATCCCTTGGTAAAAAAGTAATTTTTCATGAAAATAATTATGTTTTAGATGATACACAATGAAAAATACAAAAATTTTGTCCATTTTTAAAAATTGGTTTTGAATAAGCTTTATCTCCGAAATTATTTAACCTAGAGAAACGGGGCTGGTATTAAATTTTAGATAATTTTATCTACATAAAAAAAGTATTTATACTTTGATTCTGAAAACTTAATATTTTGGAAATTGTGGTACAAAAAAGTCAGACCCCCCACTACCGCCACACCCCTTCCAGTACATCTTGGGTTTTTAGTATCCATGCCCTAGTCCACCTCCCATCACTTCCCATACCCTCCTGGACCCCCCCCCAGCTAACCTCGCACTGCCCTCCCTAATGATTTCACACCCTCTCAAATCACCACTCCTACCCTCCTGAACTCTCCCTCAACCTTCCCTTTAACTCCCCTTAACATTCTCCTGAACCCTTCCCTCTCACTACCTTATCATTCCTCCACCCTCCCCAGAAATTATTTCACCACTCTCCCATTGCCTCTACCACCCTCCGGGACCATCCCCCCACCTTCCCTCTCCCTTCCCCTAATATTCAACCACTCTACCAGTACCTTTCCTACCCTCCTGGACATTATGATGATGGGAATGGAATGATCCCATTACCCTCCTGAACCCTCCTTTCTCCTACCCTATTCCTCCACCCATTATTACTTCCCCTACACTCCTGGTCCCTCCACTACCACCCTCAACATTCCACCACCTCCCATCACTTTTCCCTACCCTTCTAGACTCTCCCCCATCATTCCACCACTCTCTTATCACCTCATCTACCTATTCCGTGTGCTTCTTTCACAAGTTCAGTTGGAGAACTACCTCTATCCTGGACACCCCTCTTCATCCGTCACACCCCAACATTTCACTACCTACCATCACCTCCTCTACTCCCCCAACCCTCCCCTCAAATTCAACTAAATATTCGAGCACTCTCCCTCCCCCCACCTCCAAAGACACCCTGTATATCATGTATATTTTGACCAACATACATCAAATTGAGAAATTCAAAAATCAACAAAAAATGTTGGAACTACATTTTTGTAAAATTTTATACACGGACCAACAGTAATCTTATTATCAGCCGTAATCTTCCTCACAAAAATGACCAGACAAACAATGTCCCATATAGATAAAAGCTCAGTTTGGACCCTATGGAATCTCCTTACCCATTCCTAATATTGTAGGTATTCACAGAACATGTTTCCTCTGCTGTGTACTTGAATAATCTTATCATACGTATTAGAATTTTGTCAAATTTCCCATAATTTTTGGCTCTCAAATTACATGAGGCTGCCCACACTTAATTCCTAGAATCATGACGTTTCAACCAATAAAAATCCACATTGTCATACATTTTCAATTGTTGTGCAACGTCTAAACACTACTAGGAATAAGCCACAAAATGCAGAAAGAGAGGGAAGACTATTTATAGACATGCACTTGAATTAAAAGAAAAAAACAAACAAAATTGCAACTTTCAAGTTTAAATAAAACCATCATTTAAACCTAATTATTAACAATTAAATAAAAAATCCAATTCTCAAGAAACTTTACAAGAATAGTACAAGCTTTTGTTTTCTTATCTTTCATAGACAAAGAAAAGAAGAGAAAATAGAATTTTTGAAGGAAAAGTGTAGACGAGTTTTCCGCCATTATAGGTTAAGGAACTCCCCTATTATAAAGAGGGAAACCCTATTTTGGACTTTCCCCATAAATTATCCAGAATGTATATTACACAAGTAGTTTATAAATAATAGAAAAAGATGAAAATATAATGAAAAATTTAAGGAATAGCCTAAAAGCATGACTTGACTAAAAATGAAGGAGAACGTGTTTTAGTTTAGATAGATTTTAAAGTTGACAAATTTGGTCATTTTATGTAATAAATAAATAAAATAATAAAAGGGCGTGTTTATTTATAAATAAAAGTTGTGAAATCAAAAGGGAGGGAACGGGTTCCCTCCTAGACACGAGACATGATTTTCGGGTTATTTGATAACAAACTATTTTTATTTATATCGTCGTAATATTTACCTTTTTGGTTGCTTATAGCCGGGGGGGTGATAATTAATTTATCACCCTCGTGTACCGTAGAAAAAAAGGGGTCGAGTCTAATAAAAAAAAAATAAAAAAACGCCCGTCTTCGGCCGTTCGTCGTCCCTCGTAAAGGACGTCTTGAAAACTGAAGCATTTTTCTTGGAAGTTGCGTGCGTGAAGAATAATCGATTCTTGGTATCGATTCGAACTTGATTTTTCACTTTTTGGCCAAATTTTTTGATTATTTTAGAACAATTTTATCATTTTATGATCTAATTTGAGAGTTTTTATGCATAATTTGATTTAAAAGGTTTGATAAATCGATTTTAATTTTGTTATAGAGGTGGAAAATTAATCGAAATAATCGATGTTTTTGATTGATGTTTTTTAATGAGAGAAATGACCACCATGCTCCTTGCGCGGGCTAATGCCCTCAAAAAAGGCGCTTGATTTTTTTTTCCTTCTTCCCAAAACGAAAAAAATAAAAAATAAAAATAAATACTTTTTCTGGCAACAGGGGGAGGGGAAATTGTTGAATATATGAAATGGAGAGTCACTAAATTTGAGAGAAAAAAAGTTAAAATTTAACAAAAAGCAATCTGTGTTGCCCTTTAATAAATGATTTCTGAAACTAAAATAAAAAATAAAATAAATAGAAAAATTTTTTTTGTAAACTAAGGAGGCCTAGAACTGCCCTTGGGATGCTCCCTCCACTTATTAGCTATGATACCTACTCGCTAGTAGCTATCATGCGCCACTTATTATGGTTCAAATGCATAGAAATCAAGGTGGAATTTTATATTTAAAGCGGTATTTAAAGAGAAAATTAGAGGATAATTGAAAAAGGACATTTTCTCAACTCCCTGTGAACCAATCGTCTTGAAATTTTGCACAAATCTTATTTAATATGATAAGAAAAAGCTCTGAAAATTTCAAGTCGATTGGTGCTCAGGAACCAGAGATAAAGCAATGCCCTGAGTTGCACTTTTGGTGGCTCCAGCGCCACATGTCCAAATATATGTTCCAATTCAAAATTCAATTCAGTAACAATAAATTCTTTAAGACATTTACATTTTATACATTCTTATAGAGACCTCCTCTTATAAATATCTCTATATTGGTGACCCGATGAACGAACAACAATTTTTGCCACCGAATAGCACCATGATTTCTCATCTCTATGGACCAATTGGATTGGTTCACAGGAAGCTTTTTTGGTTGAATTTTTTCTCTGAATACCATTTAAGACTATTGATTCATAGAGTATTGCTGATCATTTGGCAAGTTCCAAATGGTGTATTGAACTTCTGGCACTTGAAGATTCAATCAAGCATTGAAAAAACAAACTGAAAACAAAAAACTCAACTTTATTTTAACAAAAAGGACGAAAACCACACAAAGTAGTATGAAAAGCTAGAAAAAAACGTTTAAAATCTAAAGTCTTTTTTATTTTAGTTTGGCAAGAAGTAGGCCTTGAGTTGGTTCTCGCAGTTCGTTTCTTCAGGCCCAATTTCAGCCCCGATTTCGTTAAAAGTCAAAGTACTTTCATGAACTTTTCCAGAAACCGAAGGGAAAAACAGCTTTTTGATGTCAAACTGAAAAACCAGAAAAGTTAAAAGAATGAAAAATCGTGGAAACATACAAGTGGTTTTCCGTTGGAATGTACTGAAGAAAAACATTTATCAAGAGGTGACCTCTTGACGATGATTCCGGTATCGAAATTCTTCAAAGAATGAGCAACGACTAAATGTATATTTACAGCTAAAGGTGACACCATTGGAGAATAAAATGGTGGAAGAGGTGCTCGTGGGTCACCAGCCCAAACCATCTTTAATACTGGATAAGTTATCATTTGGGAAGCCACTTCCCCATTTGTGGACAAAGAACCCCATGGCGATTCTTCTCTCTGAAACTCAAATAAAACAAAAGAAAACAAGAAATATTTACATACACGACACCCTGAACTAACAAGCTCAAGCACAACTCTAAAAATGGTCAATGTTGGCCTATTGTCCATCACAGGCTGCTCAAGACCTCGATTATCATCCTGAAGAAGTCTCCTATCTTGCATAATCTACACATAAATTAATATAAAAAAGTCAAAAATTCAAACATACTTCGATTTCTCCAGGATGAAGAGCAGCAACACCAAGTGGCTGTGCAGTCAAAACAGTCAATCTAACTCGACTATCTTCAATAAACGCAGCACTCGATAATGGATAAAAATTGCCTTGAATCGGCAATTTTTTAAGAGTTTTTCTTTTTATCATCTTTAAAAAAATTATGAAAATACAAAATAAAGACGACATACCTGAGCTCCATTCAGATCAGTATAAAAAACATCTCCGTTTTTAATATTTGTCATAAATTTCATTGAAAGTTCATAATTTTCAGTGATTTTGGCGATATTGATCAAGTTTTTGATTTCAAAACCAAAATCGTTAGCGCCAGGAATATTGTAGAGGGTTATCACATGTGTTATTTCTGTAGTATAAACCATCACTCGTGAATAAAGAGTTCCTTCTGATATTAAAACACGACTATTGTACGGAATTCGTCTTGAATTTCCGTCAGGCAAAAACAAATATGCTCCACTGGTTTCTTTGGCATTTCTAGCTGAATATCTTTAAGTTACCAAATTAAAAAAAAGAAGAAAAAAAACACTTTTTTTTACTTGTTAAAACTAAAATTGATAGGAGTGGTAGCTGAATTATCCTCGGACTTAATTGTGACAGATTTTAAAAAGCCCTGAGCTGTAAAAGACAAGCTAATGTTGTCATTCTGCAAAGAAAAGTCGGACGGGGGTGACTTTTCTTTTGATTTCCAATCTTCGTACTTCTGATAAAATGATTCATCGAACATTTTCAATGTTACAAATGATTCTCTGAAACAAATCGATAATTTTTAATGTTGAAAAAGATTTTTAAATTACTGGTTCTCGTCTGCTGGTTCAATTGTATAAGTTTTGAGCGAGAGTGGTTCAATATCGATGATAAAAGAGAGTTCGTAGCATCTCAAAGAAGGATCAAAAGGAGAACAAATCGGACTCATTTGATGACTAAGTATTTTACCATACATGTCTTTAACCTTAAAAAAATGTCATTTTAATTCAAAAACGAAAATCAACATACTTGGACCATCGTATTTTCAACTTTTAAATGAACAACTTCTATCCTGTTGAAAGTTGAAGGGTTAAAAAATGTAACCTGTTTGGCCGATATGCCCGAAGGAAAAGTCAAAACGAACTGATCTGAGATTTTCGCCGTCTCTAATTTTTGATCCTCATCAACAATAAAGAATGTTTCCTCCCCAGTTTGAGGTGCCTATCAACAAATTTCTAAAAAGAATCTTAAAACAACAAACCTACCTGTCCCTTAGAAAGAAGGTAATGGGCAGATTGCTGTATAACATGTTGAGCTAGCTTGATGGCTTCTATCATTCTAAAATAAAGATTAGCAAGGATTTTATTTGTCTAAAGTCTTACTTTAAAGAATAATCAATAACGACGTGATCTTTGGCTGTGCCAGTAACACCATCATGATGCTGGAACAACGAATGACTTGCCCTAGCATCCGATAAATTAGAATAAAGTTTAGGCCAAGCTTCTATACTTTTATCTCTTCTTGTAGCCAAAGAAAAAAGAATTTCTGCTGATCTGAAAATTACATTAAGTTCCATTTTCCAGAAATCCTGTCCAGCCTAAACCTGGGGGTGGAAAAAATAAGGTATTTTGTTTCTCTACGGAAATGTGTAGGAGTTGGTCCTCTAATTAACCACAAAAAAGTGCCTAACCAAAAGCTTTTTTTTTTTTTCCAATATCTCAAAAACAGTAGGTCGTAGGCAAAATAAGTTTTAGTACAAAATTAAAGATTATTGAATTTGCTACAATTTTGAGCAAATACGATGTAGCTCAGAAGCTTTTGGCCCTACAAAAAATCTTGGTAGATCAAATTTGTAGCAAATTTTATAAGCTTTCATTAAATAAATTTTTGAATGAATTTTTTTAAATTTACCCCCACTCCTGCCTATTGATCGTTAATTGCTTTTTGAGAGTTGTTTTTACAAGGTAATTAAATTCTCTGCAACTTTTATTAAGTACACTTTTTGATTAGATGACGTCTTACCTCCTTCAGAGGTCAAAATAGAAAACCCCGTTTTTTTTCTCACCTCATAGCTCAGGTAAGGTTGGTCCTACAAAAAATCATATTAGCTCAAAATTGAAGCAAATTCAATAATCTTTAATTTTGTACTAAAACTTATTTCGCCTACGACCTACGGTTTTCAAGATTTGGCAAAAAAACGAAAAAAAATCACCTTAAGACCGCTCCTGAGGCCTAACCCCTACACATTTCCGTAGAGAAACAAAATACCTTTTATTTGCCCTTTTCGGGCTTAGATTGACTTGACTAGTACCTCATAAATGAAACTAGAATTCTATCCATTCTTTTGTAAAAAGGCCTGGATGTGTAGTAACCGCTCCAGTAATGATCATCACGGTCAGCATAGGTGAAAAAATCGCCGGAAAGACTTGGAAAGTATTCGGACGATTTGGCTTCTTCTAAAGCATTGAAGTAATCAGACAAAGTACCAAATTGAGCCTAAAAGTATAATAAATAATAAAATCGTGATAAATAAATGTAAATTACATGGGCGTTCATGCTAGGTTCTGAGTTGATATAATCGAAAAGCCTTTGGTAGTTGTTATACTGGTCATCCCATTCAGATTCATGGTCGTAACGAAAATCATCGCCTAATGGGACCAAAAGTACGTTCGTAGAATATAATTGAGCTTTTTTTCTATATTGATCAAGTATCATGTTTGCCCTACAAAATTTTTTAGAGAAAATACATTTTAATTTGTGTACCTTTTTTCAATATTGACTTCAGAAATGACTTGAGGGGAGGCCCTCCATGGACAAGATAAGCCACGAAAGGGAAGCCTTTTGAAATCAAATTGACAACAAATTTTAGGATCTGGTCCACAAGTATGAGGGATATCGTAGCTATAAAAAGGCATCATGTGGGTCAAAAGTTCATTATTTCCATCGCCGTCCCAAAGTTGCCTCCAGTTAAATTCAAGTTGTTTTTTCTTCGCCAAATACTTTTTGACGGAATAATGGCTCCTTTGGACGGCCAATCCTGAGAAGCCGGAATGCCTTAGAATCAACGGGAATGTAGGAGAAAGACCAAAAGGGTCGATCGACCAACTAAATCTTGGCCGATAATCGAGATTTTCAAGAAGCCATTGATGACCATGAAAAAGCTGCTCTATCACCGAATAATAATGCGAGTTAGCCTCATCGCTCATGACCCATCCTCCCGTCACAAACTCCAATTGCCTCTTCCTCAGAAGTTTCTTCACTTTTAACTTAGTCTCGGGCGTTATTTCAGACCACCAGAGAGCGAAAAATGAAATTTCAGCCCAAATAAACTTCCTCCTTTCATCCTCTAGCAATTTATTCACCATATTGTTCAATATAGAACGTGTTTGTCTTTTATAATAGTCTTCAAATGTTAATTTCCATCCTAAAAAAAATGTCAAATAAATTATTATTTTAATGCACAACAAACCTGGATCATTATGAGAATGAGGGACAACAAATATTTTCAGTTTGTTGTTTTCATCCCATTGTGATTCAGAATATCTCACATCCCAGCCTTGCTTCCACACACCACCATCTATATTGTCAAACTTTAATGTGTCGTACACCTTCCCCATCTAAAAACCAAAAATATTATACAAAAGAAAATTGCAAAGAAAATAAAAAGTGTACACTTTAACTCAAATTGTTATACATAGACAAAATTAGGACCTAATGGTGTGGAATTTGGAAGGTTTTCTGATAAAAATTGGACTTTTGATGAGCTGAATTTGAGAAAAATAGGTCACTTTATAATGCAGAACGATAGACAAGATTGGGACTTTTTGATGTGGAATTTAGAGGGTTTTATGATAAAAAATAGTTTTTTTTGATTTTGGGGATTATAGACAAGAATAGGACTTTTTAAGTGGAATTCAGGGAGTTTTCTGATAAAAATAGGGTTTTTCGATGCTGAATTTGAGGGAATAGACAAGATAGGGACTTTTTTATGTGGAATTTGGGGGGCTTTCTGATAAAAATAGGGTTTTTTGCTGTTGAATTTGGGGGATAGACAAGATTGTTACTTTTCCATGTGAATTTGAGGATTTTTTGGATATAAATTAGCTTTTATAAGTTCAATTTGGAAGATAATAGAGAAAAATAGGCCTTTTTAGGGTAGAACTGTAAATAGACAAAATTAGGACTTTTGATGTGGAATTTGAGGGTTTTCTGATGAAAATAGGATTTTTTGATGTTGAATTTATGGGATTATGGAGAAAAATACTTATAACTTTTGGTAGAACTTGGAGGGGGGTTAAGGCCAAAATTGGACATATCAATGTGGTCTTAAGGGGGGTTTCTGATTAAAATTGGATTTTTCGGTGCTGAATTTGGGGTATAATAGAGAGAAAAAAAAAAAAGAATTTTAAAAAGGAAGGGGGGAGTAGATAAACTCAGGCCTTTTTGATTTGAAAATAGGAGGTTTTCTGACAAAAAATTGGTCTGGGGGATTATTGAGAAAAATAGAACTTTTATATGGTGATAGGGGGACAAAATCAGGGTAGATAAAATCAGGACTTTTGATGTGGAATTCGGAGCTGAGTGACAAAAATTGGATTTTTTTTTATCTTGTGGGAGAGGTTAAAAAAAATGTATGTACATACTTACTGAATGGGGGTTATTATGGGGAGTTTTTAGACAAAATTTAGTATGTGGACTTTGGAAGGTATGCATATTTAGAACAAAAATGGAACTTTTTGATGCGGTATGGTGAGAGGGGGGTTAGCAAAATTTTTTTCATATTTTGTTATATAATTTTTTGCTTGGAGAGCCCAATTTGAAAGCAATACCCTGATTTCCCTGACTTTTTCCCGAGAACTGAAATTCCCTCACATTTCACTGCTTTGACACTGAAAGATATCTGAGAAGTACCAAGTGGTAGAAATCTCATTTTACAGAAAAAAAATTCATATTCACCTGAATTGAGACAGAAGGGTTGGTGACCGGTGCCGAACATGTAGGCGACAAGCTTTTATACAATCTCGGAACCAAAAACTAAAAAAATCCAATAAACAAAAAAAAATTTCCAAGCACAACTTACTTCCTCAGTTGGGTTAAATTGAACTCGACTATCATTAGCCCTAACTTCAAGCCTATCAGCAAAATTCGTATGAAACAAAGTCTGCCCTTTCACCTACAATATTGACCAATAAAAAAACCTTTCAAAACACTCAAAATTCACCTTTTTCCTATAGTCTTCACTTAGCGATCTATCCAAAAGTAAGTAGAGTCCAAAACAGACCGAAACCAATATCAAAGCGCCAACTAAAGCTAATTTTCTTATCCTCATTGTCACCTTAAAACAAAAAAAAATAAGAATATCAAAAATTTCTTCAATAAAACTTACCCCTCAATAAGTACTACACCAAATAAACCTCGAATTCATCTATTAGGATCATATTACCGCATTGGTTCATTAGTTTCTATTGTT
Source organism: Orius laevigatus (assembly GCA_018703685.1). NCBI lineage: Eukaryota > Metazoa > Arthropoda > Insecta > Hemiptera > Anthocoridae > Orius > Orius laevigatus. The sequence continues at coordinate 100,917 of JAGWEN010000146.1, read as the reverse complement.
CTAAAAAGCCGAAAACGACTGATTAACATTTAAATTTTAATCAAGACGTAAACATCACTTTTTTCAGATAGGAGCGATAACAAGAAATGTCTGCAATAGCAGGATCAGATTGAAGTAGCTGATCCTTTTTGGGTCTGCAAGTTCTAAGTAATCAGGGAAATATAGAAATAGGTAGAATATTTCCTCATTATTCTTAAATTTTTATAAAATTTTAACTTTACGTTTTGACTATTTTTTGGTGGATTAATCAAGATTAAACTGGGATCAGTGAAAAGAGCTGGTTCATCACTCATGAGTCACGTTGCAACCTTCCTCTTTATTATGATTTTATTGAAGGATCATTTTCAGTTTTTACTATTTTTTGTTGAATTTATGGATTTTGCGGGTATAGTGCAGGTTTTTATATAAATTAAATTTTTTTGCTATGAAATCAAGTTAAAATGTCAAAAACGTGGGGGAACCCTATAAGGACATCCAACGTTTTGAGCGAAGAAGAAAAAAGGCTGAACGTACTATTCGCCCCTTTTCGCACAAGGGAGCAGAATCCCATCGATTATGATTCGAAGTTGAAATATTGGAAAAATCAGATTCTTCAAAATTGTCAAAATACGAAAAAAGCCTCGTTTACTATCACGAATCTACAAAAGGAACTTTCAAGAAAAGACAGAATTCCTGCATGCTTGGCTACTGTTACTGACGAACTCCTTAAGTCAGTTTTAACATTCACAAATCTCTTTTATTTATATATTTTTTAGATCTGGTGATTTGATGGTTCTGGATAGTTTTTTGAAAATAAATCCTGACCAATCATGGAGGAGCTGGGTCATCGGTTATGCTGTTTCGCCTGCCACATGGTCTTTTGGAAAACTCACAGAAGCTTTAAGATTATACGAAAACAAAGAAGAAACTTACGTTTCAATTAATTACTTAAAAGTACAATTTTATCAAATTATTCCTGAATTAATTTTATTTTAGACATTGGGAGAAGAAATTGTTCAAAAGATAGGGAAAGAATGCGTGATGACGAAAGAAGAATTTAATGAAACCGTTGGATCTGATGTGCCTCTTGAAACCATTGATTTGTTGATTCATTGCCTTAGGGTAGTATTATTTGTTTTAAATTCGTTATTAATTAAATTTCAGGTGGAAAAGAAGTGCCTTCAGCATACAACCGAAGATGGCCTCGTCCTTTTAAAAATTGGACCGAAAGTTCAAACGTTTTCAGAATCCGAATACGTCCACATTCTTTTAGAACATCACAGAAAAGTTCTGGTCAATACTATTGAGACTCTTGAAAAAGAGAAAAACGAAACAATGGAGTTGGTCAGGAAAAAAATCCGCGAAGGGAATAAAATTTTGGCCAAAAGTACTTTAAGGAAGTCGAAAGAATTGGAAAAATGCATTCAGAAAAAATGCGACACTTTAGATAATCTTGAGTCGATGATTGTCCGAATGAAAGAGACAGAAAGCGACGTTGAAGTTTTTAATGTTTACAAATTAGGATTGAAGGCGCTCAAAGGAAATTTGAAAGGCGAATTCAATGAAGATGTTGTTTCTAATACCATGACAGAAATTCAAGAAGTAAGTAATCTCTTTGAGGTTTTTGAAGAAAATTTGGGCTTTAAAATGTCGATTTTGAGGTTTTTTGACGAAAAATTGGCTCTTAAAACCACGATTTAAAGGTTTTTGACGAAAAATTGTTTCTTTATAGTTGATTTTGACGTTTTTTGACGAAAAATTGACTTAAAAAACCTTGCTTTTGAGGCTTTTTGACGAAAAATTGACTCTAAAAACCTTGCTCTTGAGGCTTTTTGACAAAAAATTTAGGTACTCTTAAAACCTCGCTTGTGAGGGTTTTTTTTTTGACAAAAAACTGTCTCTTAAAACCATGATTTTGAGGTTTTTGACGAAAAATTGTCTCTTTAAAGTTGATTTTGAGGTATTTTTAAACGAAAATTTGACTTTATAAAAGTTGATTTTGAGGTTTTTGACAAAATCTTAAAACCTTGGTTTTTTAGGGTTTTTGACGAAAAATTGACTCTTAGTCTAAAAACCTTGCTTTTGAGGTTTTTTGAAGAAAAATTGTCTCTTAAAACCACGATTTTGAGGTTTTTGACGAAAAATTGTCTCTTTAAAATTGATTTTGAGGTTTTTTTTAAACGAAAATTTGCCTTTATAAATGTTGATTTTGAGGTTCCTTACAAAAAATTGGCTCTTAAAACCATGTTTTTGATGAAAAATTGCCTCTTTAAAGTTGATTTTGAGTTTTTTTTTTTAACGAAAATTTGGCTCTTAAAACCATGATTTTAAAGTTTTTGACAAAAAATCGTCTCTTTAAAGTTGATTTTGAGGTTTTTTGACTTTAAAAACCTTGCTCTTGAGGTTTTTTGACGAAAAACTGTCTCTTAAAACCATGATTTTGAGGTATTTTTAAACGAAAATTTGTCTTCATAAAAGTTGGTTTTTGACAAAAATTAAAATAAAATGGCTCTTTAAACCTCGATTTTAAGTAAAACAGCCTTAAAATACGTTCATTTTGAGGTTTTTGACGAATGCATAATTGGATTTTGTCATTTTATGAACAAAAAGATAAGTAGGTATTTGAAAAAAGAAAGAAAAGAAAAGAGAAATTATTGGGGAAAAAAATCTTGAGCCAGCAGCTTAGTAGGAGGAGCAGTTAAGGAGCCTCTGGTTTAGGCTGTAGCCCTGGCTAAGTGGAGAAGAAGAGTAAGATCCGTGAAAAACCATGTTTTTAAAGTTCTATATCTTGGGTTCCTATGAACTGATCAACTTGAAATTTTAAGGGATTCCTATTATTGTATTAGAGAAGGTCTCTGTAAAATTTCAAGTAAATCGGTCCATAGGAAGCCGAGATCTAGATACTCGAAAACAGCTCTTCGGCGAGTTTTGCTCCTACATAGTTATTTTTTTTATTTTTAATTTATTTTTTAGGTTTTCGATACGCATGCGGATATCCAATCGGCTCTTTCTCAACCAATAAGTGCTCTCGATGATTCTCAACTTGAGGACGAACTTGACGAACTTCTTAAACCGAATGAGCCAACCAAGGACGAATCATTTACGCTCAATTTACCCGATGTGCCTTCCTTTTCTCCGATCAAAAAGAAAGCCCCCATTCAAATGGAACCAATTGGCCTCGAAGGCTTGTGAAATTCATCAAATGACTGTTACCATTTTTATGAGTCTATAATACAATTTATTTTCAAGCATACAAAATTTTATTCCATAATCCACTTTCCCACAAAATCGAGAAAAAATCAACATTTTATAAACAGAAATTATTTAAATAAATAAAACCAAGTCTTACAGAGTTGTTTTTCTCTCCAGGAGAACTCTGAAAAGAACTTTAGTAAAAAAAAATCATGTGGATCTCGTCATCATTTGTTTTTTATATTAACAAACTAAAATTCACAATTTAGACCTTGTTGTAAAGGACTGAAGACTAATAAAAGGTTGGACTAATGGGAACAAAGAATGGGCAGACTTGAAACTTGTGACGTCTTCAATTTTATCAACTTTTCTGCAATCGCCGTCTCCTTTTGGTGCATCTACTTGGTTCAAATAGTGGCCATTCGTTCCAGCACCACCTTCAGCTTTGGACAATATGTAAATAGCAAGCTTGTGCCTGTGGGGTGCTCCTTCTTTGATCATATCCTGAAAAAAGGTTGTTTTAAAAAGAAATAATAAAATAATTGAAACTTACGTGGTAAAACTCAATCAGGTCGTTTTTGGTGAGGCCTTTCATGTAGGCAACTTCAATATTCGCTCTATCAAAATTGTACTGTTGAGATGTTATTTCCGCCCAATATTTCGCAGATTGGGTTGACATCTGCTTTGGTTTTTCAAGACGCTGATTTGCCAAAGCGTCTTTATGATTGTTGAACTCCTTGTCAGTTAAGTCATTCAGATAAGTCTAAAAAGAATATAAAAAACTATGATTATATGTTCATAACTTACTTCCATTTGAGCCAAAAAGGCTTCAACTCTACTGTCTATGTAACTAGGATGTTTGTCAGACTGGACTATGACACGAAGTCCTTGGGTTCCATTTGACCTCCTAATTCCGCTAAAAACGATGTAACCAAGTTGTTCCTAAAAATTAAGATCAAATTTAGTTACAAGAGAAACCGGTGGCCATAACTCAACCTGAAAAGTCAGGGCTCCTACAGATCTCCCCATTAACATCTAACACTCCCCCTGGGCCCCTACGTCCCTTAACTTTCGATAATTCTTCCCATCCTCCCATCACTTCCCATATACAAAAGGTACACCACTCTCCCATCCCCTCCCTACAACATTCCACCACCTCCAACCATTCTCCCATCACCTTCCCTGCCCTTCTCAACTGTCCCTACAACATTCCACCACTCTCCCACCACCTCTCCTACTTACCCCCATCCTCCCGCCACTTCCCCAACCTTTTCCGCTCTCCCATCACCTCCCCTACCCTCCTCAACCCTCCCAACAACATTCCACCACTCTCCCATCACCTCTCCTACTTCCCCCATCCTCCCATCACTTCCCCAACCTTTCCCCTTACCAATACTCTCCCATCACCTCCCCTGCCCTCCTCAACTGTCCCTACAACATTCCACCACTCTCCCATCACCTCTCCTACTGCCCCCCATCCTCCCATCACCTCTCCTACTGCCCCCATCCTCCCATCACCTCTCCTACATCGTCCCATCACTTCCCCAACCTTTACCCTAACCAACTCTTTTTTATCACCTCCCCTGTCCTCATCAACCCTCCCTCATCCCTTCCACCTCCTCTCCCCATCCTCCTACCACTTCCCCAACCTTTTCCCTAACCAACGCTCTCCCATCACCTCCCCTTCTCTCCTCAACCCTCCCTACAACATTCCACCACTCTCCCATCACCTCTCCTACTTCCCCCATCCTCCCATCACTTCCCCAACCTTTCCCCTTACCAATACTCTCCCATCACCTCCCCTGCCCTCCTCAACTGACTCTACAACATTCCACCACTCTCCCTTCACCTCTCCTACTTCCCGCCATCCTCCCATCAACTCTCCTACTTCCCCCATCAACTCTCCTACTTCCTCCATCACTTCCCCAACCTTTACCCTAACCAACGCTTTTTTAACACCTCCCCTGCTCTCGTCAACCATCCCTACAACATTGCATCACTTCCAAACCACTCTCCCACAATAACCTTTTTTTAACTAAGAAAGTTAAAATGAAAACTCACCTTAGTCCTTAGTGCGCTATAACATGGTTCCGATATAATCTGTACAAAAAGTTCAAGCAACATGTTAGTCCTAGTCGACATCAAACTGCACTGATAATACGCTTCAGTGCATGAACTTTTATGAATATCATTTTCCATTTCATAGACAAAATTAGCACCTAAAATTTAGTCATAAATCGATATGTTATACTCAAATAATGTACCATCTGCCAGCTGGATTTCTCGATTTCGCAGCAGCTGGCAGGGCAGTAATGGTCATAAACCCACTGTGCCGCTCAGCCTGTCCATCACAGTGTTGACCATATCCATAGCGGCCTAAAAACAAAATTAAAGAACGCCCAAATCCAACAAACGTACAGCTTTGCAGGTATTTCCATGAATAAACGACTCGACATGAACTTTTGACAAAAGCTGTTTTGTAAATTCTTCCAAAGCCGGTACCGTCAGTTTTTCCGCTGCTTCCAACAATTCATTCTTCGCCCACGACTGCTCAGAAAGAAGAACTGCCAAATAATAATTCGCATGCTGATAAGGTTGCTCCATGTTGAAGTTCTTTAAGCTTCTTATATACTAAAAATAAATGTAAAAAACCCAAAAAAGTTATCAAATATTTACAGTTTCTTTCAAAATAGCGAATCTTTGTGGATCGATTTTAAAATTTATCATCTTATCAACAATTTTTTCGAGAAGAACTTTCTGCTTATGATTGTATCCTCCAACTCCAAGCTGAAAATATATTTTTTACATGGTTTTTCCAAAGAATCTAAATACTTACGACCATTCCATATTTTGTGTTGGTTAGTTCCCATTTAAGGCCTGCAAGTTGAGCAGCGTACGCATACTCACTAAGAGCATCTTTGAATAAATTCACAAACATATACGTCATATTGCAGCACATTGGATCTAAGTAGGCAAAAGGGCTGAAAAAAAGAAATAAAAATTTAAATTTTAAAATAATATTACCTGACGAATTCAAAACGTATATTAGTCTTTGGAAGTAAGTACTCATTGTCTTGTTTGTACCAAACTCGGCAATAGCTTGTCTCGTGGATGATGGATGGATGAGGGCTCGGCTGAAATTAAGGTTACAAGCTATGAAATGTCAAAAAACTCACATTTTCGTCTCTAGGATGGAGGTTGAAATCTGTCGCAATAAATTCGTTTTTTCCAGGAAGATGAAGATCAGAATGCAACTCGCATTCATCCCATTTCTAAAAAGAAAGATTTATTAAGCTCTTTAAAAGGTCTTTTATATCAAAAAAGAAACCTAATCACCAAATTTCAGGGTCCTAGGACCCCCCTAGGGTCAGTTATAACAGAAAACGTGAAAAAGTGACGTTTTGGTTGGTCAACTTCGAGCTGATTTTTGAGGGTGAAGGAGTCATCTGAGAATTTTTTTCAGTAAATAACTTCGATAGCCCTTTAAAATAGCTTTCTAACGGTGTACTAAACAATTAAATCGGTCAACAATTAAGGAAGTTATGGACGTTTAAAGTTAACCGACACAAAAATCTTGTGTGGTTTTCTTTGAAACGGAATCAATCCACCAATTATTTTAAAATTCTGAAAAAAAATTGAGGGTACAGCGGGGAAAAAAACGTCACTTTTCATGTTTTTTGTCATAACCGACCCTGAAATTTGGTAAGCAGGTTTCTTTTCGGGAGCATTTACTTACTTTAATCACAGATTCTGGAATTTTTTCAACCGCATATTCCGTCCCATACCATTCTTCCTTCAAATTGGCCAACTCTTGAAACTTTTTACCAGCTACTGAAACCCTAAAAATGGCATAAGAGGTGGAAAATGTGGAAAAAATGAAATACCTAACGTTTTTGGCGCTTAAGTACTCAAGGATTTCTTCAATAAGATCACTTCTCCAGTCAGTAAGTAAGTATCCTCCAACTAAAACTTCCTCTATGGGGTATTTCTAAAGCATAAAATTAAAAAATCGTGTTTGTTTTGACCAAAAATTTACTTCAAGTTTGTGAGATATCGAGTGGACGAGAGCTGCGGATGATTGTTTATCTTTAAACCTAAAATGCATGTTGAGAATTTCAGCTTGTTCGTCGAAAATCCATTTCTTAGGGCCTTCATGGCGCAATAATTTGATGTACTGAAAACGAAATAAGTATTGCATTTTTTTAAGGGATAACTTACTTGAAATATAAGCAGCACAATATCATCAATGTGTTGGATACCTTCTTCTGTCAAATCAACAGAAACGCAGAACATGTCGAAACCTTTGATTTCCCCTTGGGTACCTCCTACAAGATTGTCACACCAACCTTTGGCTTTCAAAGCAGACAAAAGACTCCCATCTCCTTCATGGCCAACAAGATGCGACAAATATTGCCCTGGCTATAACAATATTTAGAAAATCAAATTTTATACATTACTTACAGCAGCTTTGTAAAACTCCCTGTAGTCTTTAATAGGAAAGCTAACTGATAAATGCCGCGTGTCTTTAATTGGGACTACAAGGTATTTTATGGCTTTATTATCTGAATAAGGATGATCCGTTATAGACAAAGGGGTCACATTTTTGTTTTCCACTTGTGTAAAAAGGTCCGCAATCATATTTTCAAGCTCATCCAGACTTTCTGTATCAAAATGTTGACAAAATAACAAAATTAGAGAATAAACCTTTTCCAATTATGGCAAGCGTCATTATGTTGGATGAATACCACTTTTTGTGGAATTCGAGTAGCTCTTGGCGCACATTGAGGCCTTTTTCTTTTGGAATTATGTCCAATGTTTTCTTATTCCCTGAATCAAAATTAATTAAAATAAAGGTTTATGGGAAAAAAGGTTACCAGTTCCAAATTTTCGATAAGGATGTCCTGGTTTGGCGAACGATTTTTCTAATTGGTCAAATCTCCAAGCATCGCTTTGTCGATTTTTGTCATCTTCGGAGTCTACAGCATTGACCTCTCGATCGGTCACATCTTCGTTGAAAAGAGGTTCAATGAAAAACTGTGCGAATCTATCTAAAGCTTGTGGGAAATGCTCGGAGGAGACATCAAAATAATAAGACGTGAGTTCAGCCATTGTAGCAGCATTACTTGAGCCACCATGCTCAGAAAGGTACTTCGAATACTCATTTTCTTGAGGGTACTTTTTTGTACCGAGAAAAAGCATGTGCTCGCAGAAATGCGCCAAGCCAGGAAGAGTGTCCGGATCGCTCAGAAACCCTAAAATTCAATAATTTCTAATTCAAAAAAGAATTACAATACTTACCAACATTCACACACATAGAAGCTGCGGATTTCTCAGCAGTAGGATCACTCACGATCACAACTTTCATTCCATTATTCAACTCAAGTCCTCGGTAATCCCTTTTATCCTCAGACGACTTGATAATATTATCGAACCTTTTTTTAACCTTAGCCATATTGTTGAACGAACTATAACTAAAAAAAGATAAAATAGTTTATTTAAATTCATTTTCTTCCATACCTTCTTATACTAATTAACTTTTTAATGCCATGTCCGCTAAAATTGTACAAATTACAACTTGCTTTAAGGACTATGTGCCTTAAAGGGAACATAAGGAATTTTTTTTTATATTAAATTATATTGACCATTTTAACTACAAGTTGTAAAAAATGTAATGATAGATAAAGAAGTATTTTATGAATATTACCTAGAATAATTTGTTAGATAAAAATGTGTAGCAACGCCTGAAGAACATTCATTTCATTATTTAGGTACGATTAATTCTGAAAAAGGAATTGGAATAAATTAATTTTTAGGGCATGGTCGAAAGGATTAGGACAAGTTTTTTCTTGACTAATTCTCTCAGGTACAAAGGTTGCGGATTTGATCCTGAGGGGTTTAATACAAAGAAATTAATTTTCAATTTTTTTGCAATAATTCAAGAGCCTAGAGAAAACTGTATATTGGCCTTAGGGCCTTGCTAAGATGCTGCCCAAATCAGCAAGAATAGTGGAACAAAATTTTCAGCATACAAATGTGATGGAAAGCAAACAAAATTTCCACAGCAAAGAAGTCCTCAAAACAAATTAACATATTCATTATACAGGGTGGAAACTTACCAGTGTACCCTGAGGTTAAATGGAAAACATTTAAATAAAAAGTTGACTAAAACGATATGGATTCCCATGTGAAATGGCATGAGGAATGCAATGGAATAATTTAAAAAATTCTAGGACTATTATTTCTTGAGTTACCGCAAAAAACCCACTGAAAAACCACTTTAAATTGAGGAAACTACCGCAGGAAATTTTTTCCCAGCAAAAACAACATCATATTCGAACTGAGCACTCCATAAAACCAGGAGAAATCAATTTTTAGGAAGAATAAAAAAAAAATTTCTTCTTTTCAGTGATTTTGGGCAGAAATTTACAAAAAAGTAGGCGTATTTTACGACTTGAATGTAGAATAAAAAATTTTCCTTCCTAATTTTTGTCAATTTCTTCCCAATTGACAAAATTCGAGAAAGAAATTTTGCATTAAACTTTCATAAGCTCATAAAATATGCCGATTTTTGTCAATTTCTGCCCAAAATCACTGAAAAGAAGAAAAAATTTTTTTTCATTTCAAATCTTCATAAAAATTGATATGTCCAGGTTTTTCGGGGTGCTCAGTTCGAATATGATGTTGTTTTTTGTGAGGAAAGTATTCCTCAAGTAGTTTCCTCACTTTAGAGTGGTTTTTCAGTGGGTTTTTTGAGATAACTTAATAATCCTAGAATTTTTTTAATTTTCCCATTGCATTCCTCATGCCATTTCACATGGGAATCCATATAGTTTTAGTCAACTTTCAAAGAAATGAATTTTCGCTTGTTCCCAACTACAATTCAAAGCAGGGTCATCATATTTTGCTTTTTTGGGCCAAAATAGGGGGTTACGATTTAACTTTTTTTCTGCTCCTTCATCCAAGCGAGATAGAAAAATTATTTTGGCTTTTCAGGTCGAAAACCTAAAATAACTTGATAGATTCAGAAACTACATCAAAAATAAAGGTGAGTTACTATTTAACTTTTTTCTCTATCGTCAACCGTTTTCCTGTGGGGACACTAGTAAGTTGACACCCTGTATATCTATGAATACATCGACCTGTTTAAGAATGTTTGTGACCTTGGTTCAAAAGGTCTCTAGAGTCAAAAAAGGATTAAACCTAAGCTAACAATGGCCCTTTTCGTCATACAGGAACAAAAAATGGTCAAAAGGGCCCTTAGTGTCCAAAAAAGGGTCAAAAATCAAGCTAAAAAGGTCTCTTTTTGAGCCTGAAGAAACATTTCTAGTTAAAAGATCCTTTAGTGTCAAAAAAGGATCAAAAATCAAGCTGCACTAACAGAAAAATTATGCAACATGGAGAGTCGCCAAATCAGCTTTTTGTCACCCAGAAAGCTGCTATTCTGGAAGGTCCTTTTATGGGAACAAAACCAGCCAAAAGGGTCGAAAAAGGCAGCCAAAAGCTTAAATTCACACATTTGTTATCACGAAAGGGCTGCAAAAACCAGGCAGCAACTTGTACTTTCCTGCAGAAACAGATCCTAGACTTGCATTCCAAATATGGCACAAGCAACCATTGGCTAACAGAAAACTTCAAGCATACAATATCTTTAAAATAAAATAAATGAATACCTATCAAGTTTCAACATCCATACAACGACAATCAATTTAAAACGATGATAAGTACACAATAATCAATTTAAAACATATGGGGGAACCTTTCTGAACTAGTAGCTGCTCATATAACTGATACTGGAACAATAATGAAACCACAAAAGAAAACAAAATAATAAGATTCTTAGTTTTATTCATATTCTTTTATTGAAATTTAATTATTTAAATAATTTTCAATTATTTAAAGAAATTTTAAATTATATTTACCATTTTCTATTGAAGAACCAGTTCCAAAAGAAGCTAGTCATTCGTTCTCTTGCAGCTCTATGGGAATGTTTAAAATCGAAAGGTTACAAAGTGGTTATAACGAATTGGAAAAAGACAAGTAAAAACAAGAATTAATTAAAATTATGTTAATCTGGCACAACAAGGGTATGGAATGAAGATAATGCAAGGTATAAATATTAATTGTTTATAATTTTTAGAATATTGACAGGATGAGCCAATTTTTGAAGAATGCATTGAGGATTTGGAGTGTCCAAGTGCAGAGTGTGAGGTATAGATTTCATGCTGACAAATTAATCGACGGTCCGAGGGCGAAGCGTTATGGATACAGCAATAAAATCCTACAGAGAGGTTTGCTACCGCATGTAGATGGTCCAAAGTTGCCGATGCCGGTTTACCGCCCGAAAGACGCTTGGATTGAGAAAGCGGCGCTTTTCGGTCAAAATGATTACATTGACATTCTTGGCGGGAATCCTACAAACCCTGATCCAAACGTCCATCCTTATAAGTTGCTTTACAACCTACCGCCTTGGATCCGAGGAGTCAACGGCAATGAATATCAAATGCTTCTGCGCAAAAGGAAGATGTTGATGTCGACCAATTATCCTTTAGCTAGGCCTACCAAATGGCGTGAACTTAATAGGCGAATTAATTATTTGTATAAATTCTTAAATCAAAAGACCAGAACATGGTTTAGTAGAAAGTAGATTTATTTCTTTTAAAACAGTATAGCTTTTTCAAATAAAATTTTTTTAAAACAAAATATTGAATTCGTAAATCATTATCTTAAGACCCTGAGGCTCTGCACAATTTTGTCATAAAGGGTCAAGACCTGTCTAAAAAGTGTCTTTATTTGTCTAAATCTTTGAAAAGGGTAATTTTCTTGTCATAAAAGGTTTAAAATTAGACGGAAAAGAATCTTTTCTAGTCATCAAGGGTCAAAATCTGTCTGAAACGCGGCTCTCCTTTTAAAAAAATGGTCAAAACCTGGCTGAAATGGGTATTTTCTTGTCGAAAAAGGGTCAAAATTAGACTAAATATTGTCATTTCTTGTACCTAATAAAGGGCCAAAATCAGACTAAAAAGGTTTTCGTCAAAACCTGTCTACAAGTCTTTCCTTGTCGAAAAAGTGTCAAAATCTGGCTAAAAAGTGTCTTTATTTGCCAAAATGGGCCAAAGTCTGGCTGAAAAGGGTCTTTTCTTGTCCTAAAAGGTTTAAAAAAAGGGTCTTTTCTTGTCATTTAGGGCCAAAATCTGACTAGAAAGAGTCTTTTTCTTGCCAAAATCTTCCTAAAAAGTGGGAATTATGGCTCGAAATCAGGCTGAAAAGGGTCTTTTCTTGTCGAAAAAGGGTCAGAATTAGACTGAAAATTGTCTTTTCTTGTACCTAATAAAGGGCCAAAATCAGACTAAAAAGGGTTTTTTCTCGTTAAAGGGTCAAAAAATGTCTACAAGTGTCTTTCCCAGTCGAAAAAGTGTCAAAATCTGGATGAAAAGCGTTTTTTTTTTGTCCTAAAAGGTTCAAAATCAGATTTAAAAGGGTCTTTTGTAGTCATTAAGGGTCAAAATCATTCTGAAAACGGTTTTTTCTCGTCAAAGGTTCAAAATCTGGCTGAACCTGATCTATTGTGATCAAGGGTCAAAAACTGCCTGTTGAGTGTCTTTCCTTGTCAAAAAGGTTCAAAATCTGGCTGAAGAGGGTCTTTTCTTGTCCAAAAAAAAGGGTCATAATTTGAGTAGTTCAAAACATGACTTGATTACCTCTTTGGATTTTTTTTTCTTTTTTTTTACGTAAAACTTCAAAAATGAGTAAAATCACGCATACCTACTGCTTACTATGTCTTCACCCTATTGTACCGGAGAAAAAAAATCTCTCAAACTTGATGAAAAATTATGTATTTAAAATTTTTTTTTAATTTACAAAACTTTAATGTACAAAACAATTGATAGATTCATTAAAAACTTATGAAAAAATTGAGAATCATGATAATTAAAGTAATTAAAAATGCTGATGGTTTGAAAATGTTGGCATCTCCTAAAAAATAAAATTAGTTTTTTTTTGTTAAAAATCAGCATACCTTTGCAAATTCCTCCATAATTGTAATAACCATACTGGCAAACACATACACCACTGGCACACTCCATTGTGTTTTTAAATTCTTCCCCGATATAACATTGACTTCTGTTATAACAGCTTTCCCCTAGGCCTGGCCAACAGATTTATTTATTTTAAGAAAACTTTATTTTACCTCTATTTCGAACGCATACTCTATCAAAATGATAGCTTTGATGGCACGAACATTTTTGGCGGTGGCAAAACGACGCATCACCAAGTCTTTCCTGGCACTGGTTGTCCATAATGCATGGCGCATCTATATCTTGAGCGACTAAAATTTTTCATTATTATTGTTTGAAGTTCATTCTGGCTTACCTTGCAAGCATTCTCTGTTATGGGGGTCTGAAACGTAGCCATGGTTACAAAGGCAGTTTCCCGCCCCTTCTTTGCTAAGGACACAACTCGACCATTTTAAAGTCGCACATTCATAATTCGACCTGCAACTAGCTCCCACACCTAATTCATTAAAAAAATTTAAAAACCACATTCATACTTGCTACGCAATCCGTCATCTCTTCATTTGGTATAAAATTATGCTTGCATTCGCATGTTTTTTGCATGTAACAATATGAGTTGTCCATATAGCAGTCTACATCGTATTCACAGTTCGATCCTAAAGTGTATCCTTGTCCTACAAAAATTCATTTTTTTTATTTATTTATTTTAACTTGTCCTGTCAATCTACGCCCAAAAAGAGCAAATAAATGGAAAAAAAAAAAAAAAAAAAAAAAGTATTTTGTTTCTCAGCAGGAGCAGTTTTAAGGCGATTTTTTTTTTCGTTTTTTCGCCAATATCTCGAAAACCATAGGTCGTAGGAGAATAAGTTATAAGGACAAAATTAAAGCTTATTAAATTTTCTACAAATTTGAACTAATAAAAATTTTTGTAGGACCAAACGTATCTGAGATACGAGGCGACTAAAAATTTGGGGTTTTCAATTTTGACCTAGCTCAGATACGTTTGGTCCTACAAAAAATCGTTTTAGTTCAAATTTGTAGCAAATTTAATAAGCTTTAATTTTGTACTTAGAACATTTTCGCCTGCGACCTACGGTTTTCGAGATAATGGCAAAAAACCGAAAACATTCGCCTTAAACCTCTCCTGAGGGCAAACTTTTTTTTTTTTTCCCCACCCCCAGGCATAGATTGACTGAACTAATAGAACATACCTAATACTTGTGCTGATTGTATAAGAACAAAAATAATTAACATTTCCAAACTTGCTATATTCTCATATCAGAATTTCTCATTTAAAACTGTGCCACCTACAGGACACACCTTACCCCTTATCTTAAGCAATGTTTGATAACGTAGATTAATTCTGAACTTTCATTTAGATTGATAGTTGAAGATTCAACGTGGGAAAAAACATAAAAACACAAAAATTATAAAAAATCTTATTTAACAAACATAAATACATAGATATAAACGCTTTTAACAATTTAAACTTAAAATTATTGGCACCAAAAAATAACTAATAGAAAAATTAAAAATTGCGATAAATCGCATCATAAGTTCAGTCTCCCACCTTCCATTAAAAAATTAAACGAAACATTTACATAATTCTATTAATTAAACATAATGTTATAATATAATAATTTTACACAATAATTAAAAGAATCTTAAACTATGTTCCATAAGGTCGGTGGTGTATAAAACGGTCTATTGGTAAAAAATACCTAAAAGAGGCTGATTTTGATTACAAATTGGCACTGGATCTACATTGAGCAATTTGATTTTAAAATTGTTTTTTCAATAGGAACAAAATTATAAACGGTATGAAGTGAAACTTGGAAGAATAAAAGACTAGGAAGAGAAGATTATGGCGATTTTGGTTTAGGTCCTGGGCGAAGTGTGTTATTTCTCGCTTTAATTCTCGCCTGAAGAGTAAGCAACAATCCAGCCAGAACGTCATGATTATGAAGTTTCTTTCCAAAAAGAAGCCTCTTGACCGAATCATCGTATGTGAGCAAAGCTACCATATTTTGAAGTAAGAAACCTTGGCAGTACTCCATCAATTGGCAAGCATTATATACCTAAAAAGGCTTTATTTTCTTCAATTTATTCAAAATAAACATACCTTGGCATGAATATACATGGAAACGATATTATCAAGGTCGACCATGGTTGAACACTGCGCTTCGCAGAATCTCAAAAGACCGTCCAACTGGAAGAAATTTGCAGCAGCCATTAATTCTAAAACGTCATTTTGGTCCACTTCAAGGCCTTCACATCCTCCATTATAAAGAAACTGCATAACAAGCTGAAACATATGAATTCGTAAAAATTTAGAATGTCAGGTTTTAATTTGTTGAAGAAAAATTTGACTCCTAGAGCTATAAATTTAGCGAAAGATGTAGTGAGGTTGGCCGATAAAAATAATTTGAATGAAGAAGCAAATTCGCACGTAGATCATGCATTGGAAGAATTGAAAAAACTACTACAGGAAGATGAAGATTTAGGGAAACATTTTTTGATAGAATTGATCTCGTTGCGAAAATTGTTTCTAAAAGCACCAAATCAAGAGGTATTGATCTTTATGGCCCCAGCGCACTAGCAACTCAATTAAAGCAACTGTTTTGATGGAATTTAAATGAAACACGAAGAATTAAATGTGGCCACCAGTTTCCAGAGGAGATAGAAGCTATTGAGGTCGGAGGCTTTTAGGTTATTTTGTATTTCTGATGGTGATAGACGTTGAAAAGCTTATTTTGGCCGTGTTTTGACAGGTTTAGGCAGTTTTTGAACGTTTTATAAACTTTCGGACCGTGCTAGGCAGTTAGGTGGGTGCTTTGGCAATTTTGATGCCAGTCTGCTGCCAAATATCAAGTCATCTATACCCAGTGTGATGTTAAGTTGCCGGCGATTAAGTTGCTAGTGCTGGAGGGTCCTTAAAATATAGAAAAAATAAAATTTCTTAGGTAGAATGGAGTAAAAGAGCCATAGTGGAAAATGACGTTCAACAAATTTGCGATAAAATACACGATAAAATTTCCAAGCTCAGAACCATCATTGAAGAAGAAAAACGACTTTTAGACTCGGAAGAAAACACCGGAAAACATTTTGAGCCGTTGGATCCGACAAGTTATATCCAAATAGGGATCGACCTGAAGAATAAAATACGATGTGTATCATTTCAACCAAATCAAAGCGTAGCTCATACCATTAAAAGGGCAAGAGATTTAAAAGTTACAGTTCTGGAAATAGCCATGGATTTAGAAAAGAATGAAATTCTACCCGAAAACATCAAGGAAAATGTCCGAAAGATGATAAGATCGTGCATTTTTTGTTTATCAATTAATGCCTTGGCAGTTCTTGATATCAGGAACTATATTTTTGAGCTAAAGTAATATCTAATTTTTTAGAACTATAATGATGTTTTTTTCCAGAGAAGTGCTTAAAACATACCAATTTGGTTTTGATCTAGTTTTCAAAGTAAGAAAAATAGGAGTACATATTGATAAGATGATGCAGTACTGCGATATTGAAGCTCAACTTGATAAAGAAGATTTGAAAAAGATAGAATTTGATAGAGAAGTGTTAAATCAAAAATTGAGACAAGGAAAGGTCCAAATGTGGCCTTATATTGGAACTGTGACTCAAATGGAAAACGATCCTTTATTTTCCTGTGTTGAACAAGCAAGATTGAGCACGCCTTCAATAAATTATTGATTACCTGGAAAATGTGATAGCGGATGTCATTGATTTGGACGATAGGGGGGTTTCCTTCGCAGAGTTTTGAACTCAGCATTCCTCTAAATCTTGGCGATGAGGTGACCAAAACAATCTTATGGGCGTAAAAAACTCTCCCTTCGACTCTAAATTGGACGTCCGAAAGTTCAGGGTTGTTGACAAATTTTGGGTCGATTCGTGCCCCTCCATTTAGCGTGGAATCACGAATCGGCCTTATTGGCTCCCATCCGTAACAAGTTGAGAAAATATCAGCCAATAACAACGTCGTGCCTTCTACTTTGCTATAGCGGAAAATGTTGAAAAGCAAAGGAAGGCATTCATCCACAAACTGGGCTGAACAGTCATCAGGCCAAACATGAAGAAAGTCCTGCAAAAGCTGATCTATCATGCTTTCAATATGTCCATGCGCAGTCGCCAAAGTAGACATCCAACTATGAAGACTCCAGCAAACTCCCAAATTTCTCAAATCCAGCGTTATTTCTGTTTTAAATTCAACTTTTAGATACAAAAACCAAAAAGAAATAGTTACCTAAATGATTGTTTTCTGTGCTATGATACATTGCTTCTTGCAAGCATTTTATTTGTGCTTTTCCTAATTTGATTAGCTGATTAGAATTTCCTTCTCCAACCTGATAAAAGAATCAATTATTTTTAATGTTTGGGATGTTAATTTTACTTGTCGAGGGCGCCGTTCAGCAGTAAGTTGGTTGGCTCCTTCAGCTAGGATTTCTTCTAATGATAAGACTTCTTTTGTATTCTGGTTTAAGGGATGAGAAAGCAGTTTGTGAAGGACGGTTCTCTGGCCATGGGCTGCTGCTACAGCAAAGGCGCTGTAGCATCCTCTTTGTGCTGATCCGGAATACGACCCTGAATCCTTATAAACCGTTGAAAGGAAAGGGTGTGCTCCATGTGACAATAAAAGAGACACCATTTCCAAATTTCCTGATGCGGAAGCAACTTGGAGAGGTGTCATTGTTGGCTTTTCTTCACTCAACCTGGCCCCTCCTTCTACATGAGCTCCTCTTTCTAAAAGCAATTTGGCAATCAAGATATTTCCTTGTAATGCTGCATAGGTCAGTGCAGTCCAATGTTGTGTCTCAGCTTGAACGTTTGGACAACCCTAAAAAAAATCTTTTTAGAATTCAATTTATTTGGAAAAGCAGTTTACTTGTGATCCTTGAGGTGGAGTTTCTAAATCTGGATCGCAACCAAATTCCAATAAAATTCGGACAGAATTTTCATCATTGTTGACACAAGCAAGCATCAAAGGAGACAAACCATTATCACCAACAGTATTAAGCTATGAAAAAAAAATTTAATTTTTTATTTTTCTTAAGCATAATATACCTTAGTACTCGGAAGTAGCTGGAGCGCATGGGGTACCATTTCACGAATTCCTGATCCCAACATCCTAAATGCTAAGCCAACTTTGAGTTTTTTGACTGCATCAACTTCTTCACCACATCTCCTCGATATGCTTTCATCACATCTAAGAAAGATTTAGAGAAATTTTTCTTTTTTTGATTATATTTACCCTGGTTGTCGAACAGGAGAATCAACACCCGGCAAAAGAAGTCGCCCAGCTTGCATAATGTCATCTTGATCGACAACTTGGGAATGTCGATATTGAGCATGGGCTGATGCTGTCCTTACCCATTCCAAAAGAGGAGGTAGCACAACATAAGCTCTTTCGTAAACCAGCTCTTGTACTGAGCCACAATGCTCGAGCTGCAATATCATTATAATATCAATTTTTATAATAAAACTTACTTGAGAACATCTCATGAAGTAAAAAAGAGCTTGAATAGCTTGTGGAGAAAATTGTGGCCTGGAGGTCAAAACTGAGGACGATGTACGGAGTAGATCTGACAACTCTTGGACAGAAGCTACACATGTCGTGAGCAAACTATGATCTCTTTTGCTTGAAACTGAACTGCAAGTTGTATCAGTCGCTACAGAACTTACGCTCGCCCATCTCGGTAACGCCAAAGTTCCTAACAAGAAGGATGAATTTTGCTTCAAAAAAATTTTACAAACCTGAGGCAGTTCTTCCTGTATTGAGGTGAGCATAAGGTTGCAGAAGTCCCCATAGGTCACTATTATTTGCTATTGCGTGCTCAAACATTGATGCTGATAGCACAGTATCTGGTTTTGATGGTAAACATTGTAAAATGATCTCTTCTAATAAGTTTTCAAGCCCTGCAGCCAAATAGATGGCAGCATACTCATGGACGAATTTCCCTAAGCGTACATCAACCATCCATCTATGAAATCGTCCCACGGACAAATTCAGGCCGGCTCTTTGACTTTTGCTTTGTTTCATCTGATCTCCTGAAACTGCAAACATAGCTCCAGAACGTAAACATGCTTTTATGCATGAATCGGCCAATACTGGGCTTAGTATGATTCGTAATGAAGAAGCAATCTGCAACATAATTAGAAAAATGTAAAAAATTCAATTTAAATACCTCATGCTTTCCACACATGGCCAACGGTTTTGAAAGTCTCTGTGCCTCTCTTCCTATTCTGACTAATGCTCTTTGAAGTAGGTAAGAAAGTCTTGGAACTGTTTCCATGGCAACCCATTCCATAGAACATCGAACCCGGCCACTCTGAAGGACCTTCAATACATCATGGTTTGACCACGGAAGCTGTTGAAGTTCTACAAGTCTGAAATTTTGTTGTAAAATAATAGGTCATTGATGCTACAATACCTATTGTGGCTGTCAACCCAGACGAATTCGTCCGCTGATGTTACATTGGTGTTTATAGTTTCTAGAGAAGAATGTCTGATTAATCTTCGGACAGCAGGTTCGCTACCTTCGCTTCCACTCAGACTAGAATAAGTTGAAGTTGAATTTGAAGTATGTGACCTCATGGTCAATTGTTGAATAGCTAACTTGATATCTTCGATTCCAGAACCGCACGGAAATAGCTAAAAGGAAATTTTAAATCATGAAAAATAATACAAATACCTTGGCTGGAGTAGCTCTATGGCGGCTTCTGCTTTGGATACTTTTCCGGTTGGAACGACTCTGGCCAGGCATGATTCCCGCAGAAAGTCGCCCGTCTTCAGGTACAGAATTGAGCGGAGGGCGATAATGATGGTGCCTATCGGCAGTCGGAGAAGAGCTAATATGCCCATCGGACATAGAAGCATGCCCTGACGTTCTATTATCGTCAGAAGAACTTCCATTCGAATCCGCTCTTCTCTAAATAAAAAATGTCAAAAATTTATCCATTATTTTAAAATTTACCTGTAAAAGACGGAGCTCATTGACATGATGATGAGGAAGTGTCGACAAATTGTTTTTATTCAATAATTGTCTTGGTGTAGTTACAGGTCGTGTAGGGGGAGTTTCAGATTCTTCAGGTCTACTTACTTCTTTATTGATATTGCAACTACTATTATTAATAGGTTGACTGTTTAGCTAATAAATTAAAAATGAAATTTTGTTTTAAAAAAATAATTATTTTATAATACTCTAATCGGTGTCGCCGGTTGCGAAGATGCGGAATCCGAATTAGACGATGGCGAGGATGTTTTGGACGAGTTGTACGGAACAAGCTCTCTGCTACCATTTCCCGCACCACTTGGTCTAAAACAAATTTTGATCCTGATTATTGGTCTTGAAAATTAAAAAGAATGAAAATTTGCTGTAAAATACCTCTCATCTTCTTGAGGACCAGGAACAAGTACAATGCTTTTAAAAGCTCCATCTTTTTCACACAAAATAAAATTGCTTGACTCCTGATGTATTTTAATTCTAGATGGAAGAGGAGACGAGCCCAGCTCTTTGCAAAGCCGGCAGTTGCAGTTTTCAGGACAGCAAATCATGAGCGTAACATCACTTAATCCACCACACTTTTCCACTCGACTTCTTCACCTCTCGATTCGTACTGGATGAATGAAAGGTGTAAATCTCATCCCTCCTTTCAGCGAGTAATCTGCCTGCTATCAATTCCCACTTTGTGGGAAAAAATGGTTCGGAGAAAAGTCTATTCGACCCCATGAGAAAAAAACACCTTCGGCATCACAATGCATAACAACTTTCATATAAAATTATGAATCCCAACATTCTATTAGGTTTAATGATCTGACACTTTCCTTTTCCATTATTATACAATTATCATTACACAACCAAAATTTCGGTTCATTTTCCAAAAAACTATCGGTGTAATTGAATCCAGTAATAGCTCAGAGAATCCAAGATGAGAGGAAAAGAAATGAAGAAGCCAAATAGCAAGAATGTTTCCTCAAAAATTTTTAAAATCTCTAAAAAAGTAAGAAAATTTACATTCTAACTGGCTTCGTGGCCGAGCGGGTTTAGGCATGCGACCCATGGCTTAGGACGCTCAAGGTCATGGAGCTTGTAAAACCCACCACAGGGTTCGAGGGGGGTCTGAGGCAATAAAACTTTGAAATGATTGGAAATGAGGAAAAAAAAGTTCAGGGAAAGAAAAGTAAGAAAAAATGAAAGTGAACTTTCTTCTCAGAGTGTTTAATTTGAAACAATAAGGGTGTTAATTTAGGTTCTCACATTGGTCCCCCCCTGATCACACATCTTGAGTGCGAATCACACCCAATTCACTTTCATTTATCCTTAACAATGTGCTCTTCAGAGAATAAATTCACACAATTAAAGTCAATTTTTTTTTAAATTTATACTTTCTTCAGTTAATTTACCTTCTAGGTTTAGGTCTGAGGATTTCATGGCCTGCTTCGGTCGTTGGACTCCTGTAATGGTCAGCTCCTCTGAATTCGGGCATTGGAGGACTTGTCGCCATGACACCCTTTCAAGTACAAAATTGTTAAAAATGACAAAAAATGAAAAAATAATTTACTCACTGACAGAGCTGCATTAGTCAAAAAATCGCCGGAAACGGCGAAAATTCACGTTCCTGTCACATTTTCTTTTCCTAGACAAAAAATTTTTTTTTCACTAAATACTTTATAAGAACAAATAGCTTCATTTACTTTGGAAATCAGCTAATAATAATTTACTTTCTATTCATAAAAATTAATTTTAATCAAAAATGATCCTATTGGGGTTTTTTCTTGTATAAAAATGGTCAAAGTTCACGAAAAAGTGGGCAAAGTCCCATCTTGAGGGTTAAAGTTTCTTGATTAAGAGGTTATCTTGTCCTATACATGGCCGAAGTCCCCGGAAAAGTGGGCAAAGTCCATCTAAACGTGCTTTTATCCTCTTATTAGGGTTAAAACTCTCCTACCCAGTTATTCTTGATTAAAAAATGCTTTAACTCCACAAAAAAAGTGGCAAAAGTTCTTAAAAATTTGAAGCCTAAAGAATAATTATTCAGGTTGCAACATGCGTGAAGGTGAAGGTTTTTCAGTTATAACATTTACTGATTAAAAACCTTCAAGTTAATTACCAATAATTGGTCATGGTTTTCGTCTAATATTAGACTATTAATAATCAATGTCAATAAAACTAGAAGGGAAAGAAAAAGTCAACTATTACACACGTGTACGCACGAGAGTACAACGCCATAATCCTACTTTTTTCAAGTCCGTCACGTCATGTCCCGCATTCAGAATTCCCGACCGCCATGGACATCGTGATTTGAAAGAACTCGAACTGGTTCCCATTCCAAAAGAGTAATTAACTAATTAACATAACAGGCTCGTTTTGGCTCATCATTTTTAAAGGGTAAAAAAGACTCCAACGAGGCGATTGTTCTCGATGAAAAATTTCCTTGGGACTTTGGGAGCGGAAGGACCGCAAAAACTACTTCCAACTTCTGAACAGTTATCCCAATAAATTAGCATACCATTAAAATTTTTATTCGTAACTCTTTTTTTATATTATTTTTCTTTAATTTATTAAAACCATTTTTCAAAAGTCAATTAAATTTAGACAATTCCTCGTTTAAATCATCCAAATTGGAGAATTGGTATGCGTTCATTAAAAACGGAATTTTTATTTTTTGAGGATGGGAGTCAGATTTATTTGCATGTTTACATTTTATTTTACAATCTATTTGACAGCCATCAACATGAAAACAAAGAAAAAGCAGAATGTCCTAATTCTAGGATGATTCCAAAAAACCGCGCAGAAATATCAATAACAGCGCCCACAATTTGGCAACAACGAAAAAATGAACTAAAATTTTCCTTCTTGGACTTTTCTAGAGACCAAAGAAAAAGCGCACTACCGGGCAAACTAATGATGCGACCGGGCTGTTTGGTAGGAAAGCATATTTTAGACGACGGTAGCACGAATCCCTGCAGGAATTTTTCAAATCGGACTACCAGGAGCGGAGATATCGAAAAATAACTACAGAAAAAGCGTTCTACCAGACAAACTACTGATGCGACCGGTCTGAAATTTTCTTTCGGGGAATCGTGCTGCCAACATAAGCTCTCCTGCCAAATTTCATCCCGGTCGCATCACTAGTTTGTCTGGTAGAACGCTTTTTCTGTGGTCATTTTTCGAGATCTCCGCTCCTGGCAGTCCGATTTGAAAAATTCCTTCGGGGATTCGTGCTACCGACTAAAATAAGCTTTCCTGCCAAATTTCAGCCCGGTCGCATCACAAGTTTTCCTGGTATTGCCATTTTTCCTTGGCCAGTAAATTAGGACCTTCATTCTTTGTATGGGAGCAAAGTTGTTTTTCTTCCAACGATGGGCGTTTCTTGATTTCAGAACGCAGAGAGACAGGATTCTTTTTAAAGGGTTGCGGATCTTTTTATTTATTTGATGACAGACAGAACTCGGACCGTTCAAATGGTTCCTCCTTATTTTTTTTCCTTTCTCATTCCCTCTTCTTCTGTTACGAGGTCGTTAAACCGATTGAGTGTCCATCTTGGCAGTTTTACGAGATAATTTTTTTTTCTTCTCTTCAAAAACCATACATCGAAGCCGAAAATGTTTTTGTCTTGTTGATCGATCTGTGGGGTAATTCGATATGGGACGTCGTTTTTGTTATTATAAAATGAGATGGATGTCGTTGATAAACGATCTCCGACTGTCCCCCTTGACTCGCGTAGAGGAGAAGGAAAATTCCTGGGATACCGATATACAGGTCAACGGGTCCCCTCCATCGCGCATTCTTCCATTATAGAATGTCTAGAATCCGAGATTAAGTTCAACACTAATGTTTAATCTTGAAATGGTTATTGTCAATAACATTTCACATAAAACCATTCATTTCTCACCATCCGTTATGGCAACATACTAGCAACTGAGCAAATAAGGTTATTCAATACAAAAGTTAGTAGACAAAGGATATAGTATCAAGGGTAGTATCAATATAGAGGAGATATGATACTGTTCTGTAGTATCAAAGGGTATAGTCATCAGCACCCTGTATAGCAACATAGTGACATACAGTCCTAACATGAAAAATCAGGAAAATGGTCTTGTTTCTTTTAAAAAAATCATAACTCCAAGATGGATTGAGATAGGAAACCATAGCAAACGGGGTTTTACTCAGTTTAGAGTGCCATTTAACCCAATGGCACCCAGTACAGCAACATAGTGATATACACTAGACTTCGTACGTTTGGGAGCGTTTTTTGATACCCTTTGTCTGCAACTTTTGTATTGAATAACCTTATACGTCATACATTTCTTTGCTGATTTACTGAGCGAAAGCTGAAAAAAAGGTGCCGCTTCTGCAGTTTTTGAACATAAAAGAGGGAGACAACGCAGAATATAAAAAATTTATAACATCGCGTGGTGCAGGTGGGTAGTTTTTAATAGACGCATTTAAATGTTATTCCCTACATTCTTTGTTGTTTTTTTCTTTTTCCCGTAGTAAAAGCAATAAAAAGGTAACGGTTTACCCCATATTTACTGAGTTTCAAGTATTCAATTTTAAAAGAAATGCGCCTCAAAGATTTTGCAGAGGCAACGGGTTTCATGTAGAGAATAGACGTGAGGGGGGCAAGGGCATGAATGTTGCATTCGAACGGCTAGACAAAGGGAGAAAGTCAGGGCCGGTTGGAGCGTTTTGAGTCGTAAAAGAACATTTTACAACCACTTGTCTTTTTTAAAATCCGTAAATAATAAAAATCAATTACCGAGACGGGGGTGATTCGATTAGCTGGGTCAACAATTTGATTACACGCTCGTGCTTGGTTAATAACGCGGGTCATAAAGCCAGTTCAATTATTCAAATAGTCGAGGCACCAGATCGGAGCTGATAAGTTCGAAACGGTTTTATTCTTAGTAATGCGACCTGGAAATCGTGAAGAACAACTTCGGAGGAACTTTGTTCAGAGGTCAACTATAAAATTTAATATCTGCAAGAACAAAATGCTTTTCTAAAGTCGAATCTGCTGAGTTCCTACTTAACTAAATTGTCCTTAAATACGGGAAGCGACCTATCACTCATCGATCAGATTTCTTGTGATAAAAATTTCCGTTTCCGCGTAATTAAGAAAGAAAAAGGTTTCCTGAAGGAAAAGTTTTAAAGCTGAAACAATTGTCTTGGTGAAATTTTTACAAATGAGCATTTTCCTGCAAAAACCTGTTTCAAAGTTTGTTACCAATCGTGGTGCTACCTGTGTCGGGGTATTTGCGGATGTGACACTTGCCACCAAAAAAGTGTCCAAAATCCACATTTTGGATGAAATCAAAACTAAAAATTCTAAAGTCGAAAAATTGAAGCAGGGTCACCCCTTTGGTCGAAGGAAAAAAAAATCCCAAAGAGACTTCAGATTATTGTTTTTCACCCTAAAAATGGTCAAAATCAGGGGCGGACTGGCCCGGAGGCTGGGGGGTGGACAGAACCCCCCCCCGGGTACGGTTTTAGCGTTATTTTTGCTCAGTGGCTCCCAAACTGGAGACGTAAGCTGTCCCCAGGGGGGTGTGGCCGTGGGGAAGTTCAAGATTTTTTTTTGTGTGTGCAAATATTCCCAAAAATTCGTGAAAAACCTCAAAATCAACATTTAAAAGCCAAATTTTCGTCAAAAACAACATTTGAAAAGCCTAACTTTCGTCAAAAAACGTCAAACTCAACATTTATGAAGCCTAATTTTCGTCCAAAAACCTCAAAATCAACCCTTTTAAAGCCTAATTTTCGTCAAAAAAACCTCAAAATTAACATTTATAAAGCTAAATTTTGGTTTAAAAAAAAAACTCTCGAAATCAACAAGCCAAATTTTCGTCAAAAACCTCAAAATCAACATTTTTAAAGTTTAATTTTTGTCAAAAAACCTCAAAATAAACATTTTCAAAATAAACCCTAATTTTCGTGAAAAACCTCAAAATCAACATTTGCAAAGCCCAATAATTTTGGTTAAAAAAAACCTCGCACTCAACATTTATGTAGCCTAATTTTCCTACAAAAACCTCAAAATCAACATTTAAAAAGCCAAATTTTCGTCAAAAACCTCAAAACCAACATTTGTAAAACATAATTTTTGTCAAAAAAAAACAAAATCAACCTAATTTTCGTATAAAAACCTCATATTCAACATTTATGAAGGCAAATTTTCGTCAAAAAACCTCAAAATCAACGTTTTAAGTACAATTTTGAATTTCTTTTGTCAAAAACCTCAAAGTTAACATTGAAAATTTTAGGGGGGGAGGGGGGCAAATGTTTTAATTTGTTTAAAAGGGGGGCGAACTGTGAAAAAGTTTGGGAACCTCTGTTTTTGCTGAATATATTTTTCTAGATCCAATTTTCTGTCAAAATTTTCTGCGCCCCCCAATCGAGCGGGTTAACTGAAAACCCACCCACACCAAAGTTCCCAGTCCGCCCCTGGTCAAAATCCACATTTTGGATGAAATCAATAAATGAAAATATTGAAGAATCCTAAGTGGTAAATAATGCGAAATAATCTTAAGCACCTTATGATGGGGGAAACTACCTGTAATAATCCGGATTAGCATTTGTTTGACCAAAAAAGGTGGGCACGTCAACTTGTATTTTTTAAAATTAAAGGAAATGCCTGTTTAATGCTACTACCACACATTTGAACCATTTAAGTACAAACTACTTTGAATAAATAATATATGCGGCATGGTTTCCGTGTGCCCTCCTTTCTACCTGAAAGAGTAAATTGTAGGGGGCAACTGTTTGTGAAGGATGTGATCGTGTGGGCCGAGGAATCGAGAGTCCCGTCCCGTCGTCCGCGGGGCCCAAAAGCCGCTTCTCGAGGGGCAGGTGTGGCTCTTGTCTTTTTGGTCGAGTCTGTATCGCCCGAGGGGGATTCCAGCTCCTACTTCCAACCTTCACCTTCTCAATTACCCACCAATTATCAATGGAAGGACCCCCGAATCAATTAGACCTCTCCACGTCCTTTTCTTAAGCTTTCATTTCTCATTTTCGTCCATCTTTCATTTTTTATAACCTTTCTAATTATCTTAAGAGCTCCTGTCGATTCCTGTCACCTAGTTTGAACAAAAGTAACCCCTTTATATTAAAATTTATTCAACTTTTGTACTTTTTATTGCATTTTAATGACTTAAATAACATAAATTATTTAAAAAAAGCGTGAAATAGTGTATGAGGAAAAGGATAAACAAGTTATCCTATTTCTTTTGTATGGAATCAAATGTCACCACAATAATACTTGACGTGAAATTTTTACTTTGACATACAAAGAATGAAGCCGACAATAATAAAAGTTAATGAAACAGTAATAAAATGAGAAAATAATAAATGAGCCTTGTCCGGAATCAAGCAGATTAGGGGTTCTCCCTCAAAAAATGTAAGCAAAAGATTTCCTTAGGAAATCCGCTAAAAAGAATTTTTATAGATGATCGATTTTCAAGGTCGTATATCTCGAAACCGAAAGGTCGTATCGAAAAAAGTGATTAGTGGTATTTAGTAGAAAATTTTGTCACCTTTAATTTTTAACTAAGTGGTCATGTCGCTAGGACGCATAGTTTTCGAGATATGGGCGAAAAACTGGTCCTGGGTCCCAATTTACCCCCCAGGGATTTTGGGGTCTTGGTTTACCGCTCACCATACAAACGATCCTGTCTCGTGGGAATAGTAGGCAACAAAATAAATAAAAATAAATAATATTTTAAAATAAGCCAAGAATAAAATTTTTAACAGTTAGGTAGGTACTTAGGGGAGGCTATCTTTGTGATCTATCAAGGAAATCACCTGTGACTTGACACCTGTTGCATTTTTTATGGGGCGTAGTAACGGCAGGAATTAATTAAATTATGAGGCCTAGTTTTTCCTTAAAATAAGCCTTATTTTTAATATAAATTAATTAAATTATGATTCAAATTAAGAGATATTTACCCCAAAGTTGGTTTGCATTGAGATTTTGGATGTTGAAGAAAATATTCCTTGATTAGTAGTAAATTTTTCAATAAGGAACAACTACACGGCACTGAATAAACACTGAAAAACGCATAAAACAGGTATAAACTTCGGGTAACTTGTGACTGGACTCCTGTGATTCCAGAAGGATTATTTTGTTTTGGGTCGAGAAGTGGTGGTTCGCTTTGAGGCGGCGTACAGGTGGCAGCACGTCCTAGCTGGGGTTCTTCTCTTTTGAAATTCCTAAAGGAGTTGACGGGAGCGGGGACCCGAGCCGGGGCGAATGCGTGTAGGGGACCGTCCTCAGTGTGCGTATGTCTCCGGAGAGATGATGGGTGGGGGAGAAAGATGAAGTTCTTCAACATTCAAGGACTTCAAGGTGATCGAAGAAAGCCAGAAGCCTCAAGTTACTACCCGCCCAATGGGTCCCTCTTGAACTGTCCACTCATCAGGCCCCTCAAAGCTCAACAATTGGAGAGAAAAAAATAATTTCCAATTCATTACAAAACCACGGAGCAATTGTCTTCTCAAAAGAAAACCTTTGATACAACTTAACCTTGTAGCAAACATGATAATTTCTGAAATAGCCTCACAGGGTTGGATATGTAAAATTTACCAGCCCTGGAAAATCTCAAAACTTTTCGGACACTATGGGCCCTTTTTATTTTTTAACTAGATTTTGATCCTTTTTGGACACTAGGAGCCCTTTTAACTAAACCCATTTTCAGACTGATTTTTGGACATTATTAGCTCTATTTTTGCCTAAATTTTGTTCCTCTACGACTAAAAATGCGCTTTTTTGCTTGACTTTTGATCCATTTTGGACACTAGGGGCTCTTTCAAAAAGATTACATTCCTTTATGACAAAATAGGCCCTTTAGCTTGGTTTATGATCTTTTTTGGGCATGAGAGACACTTTTAGGTATTTTAACAAATTTGAGACTTTTTAGTATTCCCTTGGATGGTGGGAGGGAGGTGGGCTTAGCTCTGTGAATGCAACCTTCAATCAAAAAGCTGCCAACATTATACATGTCTATGCAAGGTTAAAATGAGATGACAAAATACTGAGCTAATATTGTTTTATTTCAAACATGTATAAGAAAGTAACTTTTCTTTTCTATCTATTTATAAGATGAGTAAAAAGAAACTTGCAAACAAGAAAAGTACAACATTCAATACTGACAATAAAGATAGAAAAAAAAATAAAAAAAAATAAAGCCCTTTTTCTTTTGAACACGCAAATTAATAAATTTTCAATTTAAATTTTATTTTTATTGTTTTTTTACAAAAAGGATCTACAAATCAAATAAGTATAAAAAAAATTATGTGGGCACAAGAGCCAGTAAAGAGCTTAAAAGTTTAACATAAATAATAAAATATTTATACAAAAGAGTGTTTATGATTGTACGGGAGGTTGGACGTTGGGGGGTGGTGGAGGAGGGAGTTGTTGAGGTTGCTGGGGAATGGGCTGGGGAGGTTGTTGAGGTGGAATCTGCTGCATTTGCTGAGCTTGAGGGGGGAGTTGTTGGACTTGTTGTTGTTGAACTTGCTGCGGGGATGATGGCGGCATTGATGCTTCGGCAGCTAACCTCCTGTGGGCTTCCTGTCTAGCCCTGAACTCGGCAGCTTTGAGCTGTTCGAGATGGAACTGTTGCCTTTCTGCGATTAATTGCTGCCTTTGGTATTCAAGACCTTCTCTTTCCTTTTCCATCGTCGTTTCCAACTCTTCGAAATGTCTCAGCTTGATTTCTAGTTTTTTCATTTGAGTCTCCACAAGGAGAGCGACCAGAGATTTGATCTTCCTTTCCTCAACTGCGGCTAAATGCTTGGCTTTGACGGCAGCAGCGGCAAGAGCGGCAGCAGCTGCGGATTGTAGTTGGGCATCTTTAATGACCTTTTCTTGCTCAACTTCTTCAGGAGTTGATTCTTTTTCTTTGATCTCTTCAGTTTCCATGGGTTCCGAGGATGCGCTGTCTTCTGCTGGTTCAGTTTTGG
Organism: Orius laevigatus; assembly: GCA_018703685.1. Taxonomy (NCBI): domain Eukaryota; kingdom Metazoa; phylum Arthropoda; class Insecta; order Hemiptera; family Anthocoridae; genus Orius; species Orius laevigatus. Next base: position 70,754 of record JAGWEN010000146.1, on the reverse strand, counting down.
CTTCTTTGACTGGCTCTTCTGGTTTCTCTTCTGCAGGCTTTTCAGTCTTTGGTGAAGTCACACTCGCTTCAGGAGCTGGAGTGCTACTTTCAACAACTTCTTTCTTTTCTTCTTTTTCACTCTCCTCCTTCTCAGGGGGTTGTGTACCAGCTATACCACTCTATAAAAAACATTAATTTTTTTCATTTATCATAGAAAAATTTAATACCTGAGAAAGACCGACAGCAGGGTCAAACTTTCCGTCCACAGTTGAGTTTTTGATATGTGCATCAACAAGAGCAGCAGGAACTTCATCCTACAAAGAATATCATTAAATTGTTTGTATAAAACTTATCATTACCTTTATGTTTGCAAATTCCATCATGGCAGCTTTAGCAGCAGAAGCAGCAACACGAGGATCAACAACTGAGGCTAAAAATGCAACCGTAGACATAATAGGATTCCCTGCTTTTGAAAAAGGGATAGGTTGGTAAGCTAAAGGTCCCAAAACTCCACCTGTAAAGACAATAGTTATTTGGTACTTGGGCAATATGTTGATTATTACCACTATCAGAATCTTCAAGATAAGGATCTTCAATTGGAAGCCTGAGGAAATGCAAAATGCATTCATCTTGAGTTCTGGAGCCAACATGTTCGCAAACTTTGTTCCAGTCATCTTTATAAAGCTCAAGAGCTTCAAGAAGTAAAAGGGTTTCTTGTTCGGTCCAATCTCTTGTCACAGCAGCAGCTTGCCTGTTTTTAAGCACAGCAGGTTTTCGGGCATACTGGTCCAATTTGAGCCCAAAATTCATTCCAGGGCTTTCTCCATCAGCTTTTCTGGTAGCTTGGTTTTCTTGCCTACGAGATGCTTCCATATCGAGAAGAGTTTTAGCAGCAGATTGTTGCTGCGTCTTGGGAGGATTGACAGGCATCAAACCTGAAGGAGTATCAGCCAAAACATGGAAGTGAGAAGTCGGAGGAGGGCCCATAGGAGTGGGACGGCTATCAGCATCTACTTGGTAGTTTATAAGACCCCACTGCTCCAAAAAAGCATGAACTCTCATAATAGCGCAAACGTCTCCAGCCAGATTTCTCCGAGAAGCTGTGCTCGTCAAATATTCAGTTGGGTTCAGACGGTAAGTGTCAATCATAAAATTTCTATAAGCCAAATATATTTCAGGCGTTTTCGACTTGTTTTTCATGTTGAAAAATTCCGGAAGGGCTCTTTTCTCAATGGAATGTATCGAGTTATAATCAAACCAAGCTGAATAAGAAGGAACAACTATGTGATGCGTTTGTTCTGTCACGTTATCCTCTTGTCCGTCTTCTTTGATCGTATTATCCTAGAAAAGGGTTAAAAAATAGCTTGAACTATGATTTTAAGTTACAGTTGAGTTGTTGTTTTCGGAAACTGATCTTCCCATTTGGCTATCGTCATTGCGGTCGTTGTCGTCATCAAGATCCATTATTGTGCCACTTTTCATGGGTTGGCTGTCCATATCTTTCTTTGAATTTGAGGAAAGGCCTGGCTTTTGCATGACGACTTCTTGAATATTGGGCTCGGGAGTAGGATCGTCCATGTCGCGGGTCAGATCATTTTCTTCTTCTTCAGTTTTTATTTTTTTGGGACCACCCACACCAGGAAATCTTCCACTAAAAACAGATTGTTAGTCCAGTCAATCTGTGCCGGGCAAAAAAAATTTTGTTTCTCTGCGGGATTGTGTTTGGTCCCCTGGAACTGAAACCCATGACATTTGGCCTCAGGGTTTAAAGGCTAATTTTTGTTTTTGTTTTTTGCCAATATCTCAAAAACTGTAGGTCGTAGGCGAAAAAGTTCTAAGGACAAAATTAAAGCTTATTAAATTTTCTACAATTTTGAACTAATATGATTTTCTGTAGGATCAAATGTATCTGAGCTAGGAGGCCTCCCACTTTTTTGTTGCCTCATAGCTCAGATACGTTTGGTCCTACAAAAAATCTTGTTAGTACAAAATTGCATAAAATTTAATAAGCTTTAATTTTGTCCTTAAAACTTTTTCGCCTACGGCCAACGGTTTTCGAGATATTTGCGAAAACCAAAAAAATTCGCCTTTAAACCGCTCCTGAGGCAAAACTCATTTATTTGCCCTTTTGGCGTAGATTGACCGGACTATGTTTAAAGCTGAAAATGTTACCTTTTTCTTTTTGCAGCCATTTTTGGAGCAGGGCTTGGAGACCTTTTACGTTTTTGTTTCTTTTTAATAGAATCCGATTGTCCCATAAGATCATCAACAGATAAACGGAGCTAAAAACATTTCAATAAAGAAAAAAAGACATTGAGAACAATATACGAACTGGATGAATCTTTTTCTTTCCATTTTCTTCAACTTCATAATCTTCTTCATTCATCCATTCATTATACAGATCAAGTTCTGTAGCCCACGAGGCAGTAACCTAGAAATATGTTTAAAAAAGAAAATAGGCTTGAAATGAAATACCCTCCAAGGAAGAGGATGCGATGGAGGAGAATCTGGAGGATCGACAGGAAGGTCGGCATTCACGTATGAATCGTGTGAGTCAGGAAAGTAATACCAATGAAGCAGAGTCATTTTATCCCTTCTGAGTGTAGGCCTCGCAAATTCTTCATCAAGAGGATCGCAAACAGGGTACAGTATATGCGTGGCTTGATCCTCATTTTCTAATCATCAAATAAAATAAACTATACCAACATAAACAAGCATACATACCAACAATAGACCCTTGATGACGTTTTATGATATCCTTTACCTTCGCTGCTACAGCTTTGTCCACATCAGGCCTTACAAATACAGCAGGGAGTGTTAAACATTTGGTTTGTATCAATGCTTTTTCAATTGCCATGAACATTTCAACATTTCTATCCATTCTTGAAGGACTCTATAATTTTAAGGACAACCGAAATCATTAATTTTGTGTTACAGAGAAAAATGTAACTAAAATATTCAAATAAAATAGAATAAAACCTTAAAATTAAACTTAGAATTAAATTAGTTGACACATAAAACATGCAACACGTAAATTTTTAACAGCCAAACATAAAAAAACAAACATAAATGTTAAAAAAAAAACACAAAAGTAGGTACTTACGCAGGAACCATACTCTTGAAGAGCTGAGTTTTCTAATAATGTTAAAACTAATTTTTTTTACTAATACAAAAAACAAATAAAGCATAAATTAAAGGGCCTGTTTAGGCAAACTGTGCATGAAAAAACGAACACAAAGCTAAACTGTGAGACAATTTTCGTGCTGAGTGCTTGAGGAGAGGAGAGGAATATCGGTTTTGGAAGACTCAACTCTTACAAAAGGTCCCCGTTTCGATGGGTATTAATTGAGTAAGAAAGTTAGTGGTGGTGATGGTGACACGATCGTACCTTACTGACCTGGAAGTCGAACCTACGCCAGCCCTGCTCGCTCTTGTATTTATAAGCGGCGGCCAGGATCTGACAAAGAGATCCGCCTGGTTTAAAATCAAGGAAACACCGCATCTAAAAAAACAAAAAGTTATTAACTTTTTTTTTAATTAATCGTTTATAACTTACCGGGAGCCTTGTAAGAGGTGGTTTGGTGACATTTTTTCCAAAATTGTCTTCCTGGAATTGAATCAGTTGAATCACTAGCGCAGACAGGCTTTTGCCAGTAGGAGGATCAGTCTGAATGTACTGAAAGTGAAAAATAATAAATTGTTAAAAATTAATTTTTTGTACAGTGGGCACTAAATGTCTGGCGAAGTCTGGCTTTTTCAGTCAGGCTGAATTCTGTGACCTTTCAAGTTCGATCAAATTCCCAACTTTTCCAGGTTGATCTATCAGTCCCAGACTTATCAGTTTGATCAAATCTTTGACTTTTAATAGTTTGATCAAAATCCTTGACTTTTTCCCAGTTTGGCCGAATTCCCTGACTTTACTCCAGTTTACTGTTCGATCAAATTCCCAAATTTTTCAGGTAGATCGGAATCCCAGACTGATCAGTTTGATCAAATCTTTGACTTTTAACAGTTTGATCAAAATCCCTGACTTTTTCCCCGTTTGGCCAAATTCCCTGACTTTACTCCAGTTTGCCGTTTGATAAAATTCCCAACTTTTCCAGGTCGATCGGATTCCCAGACTTATCAGTTTGATCAAATCTTCGACTTTTAACAGTTTGATCAAAATCCCTGACTTTTTCCCAGTTTGGCCAAATTCCCTGACTTAACTCCAGTTTGCTGTTAGATCAAATTCCCAACTTTTCCAGGTCGATCGAAATCCCAGACTTATCAGTTTGATCAAATCTTTGATTTTTAACAGTTTGATCAAAATCTCTGACTTTTTACCAGTTTGATCAAATTCCCTGACTTCTCCAGTTTGACCGAATTCCCCAACTTTTCTATTTGAACCAAATCTCTTGACTTTTCCAGTTAGACCAAATTCCCTGGCTTTTCCAGGGATAAGCCTGAATACCCCAACTTCTGCAGTTTGACCGAAATCCTTGACTTTTTCCCAGTTTGACCGAATTCCCTGACTTCTCCAGTTTGACCGAATTCTCCAACTTTTCTATTTGGGCCAAATCTCCTGACTTTTCCAGTTAGACCAAATTCCCTGACATTACCAGTTTGGCCAAGTTCCCAACTTTTTCAGTTTGACCGAAATCCCTGATGGTACCCCAGTTGGACCAAAGTCCCTGACGTTACCCCAGTTTGACCAAATACCCCAACTTCTAGAGTTTGACCGAAATCAATTACTTTTTCCCAGTTTGACCGAATTCTTTAACTTTTCTATTTTGAAGAAATCTCCTGATTTTTCCGGTTAGACCAAATTCCATGGCTTTTCCAGGCTGACCGAATTCCCTGACCTTACCAGTTAGGCCAAATTCCCATCTTTTTCAGTTTGACCGAAATCGCTGACGTTAGGTACCCCAGTTGGACCAAATTCCCTGATGTTACCCCAGTTTGACCGAAATCCCTGATGTTACTCCAGTTTGACCGAAATCCCAACTTTTCTATTTTGACCAAATCTCCTGATTTTTCTAGTTAAACCAAATTCCCATCTTTTTCAGTTTGACCGAAATCCCTGACGTTACCCCAGTTGGACCGAAATCCCTGATGTTACCCCAGTTTGACCGAATTCTCCAACTCTTCTATTTTGACCAATATCCCTGACTTCTTCCCGGTTTTTCCAAATTCCCTGACTTCTCCAGTTTGACCAAATTCCCCAACATTTCTATTTTGACCAACCTCCTGACTTCTACAGTTTGGCCGAAATCCCTTACTTTTCCCCAGTCTACACGAATACCCCAACTTTTCCAGATTGTTTGAATTTTCCAACATTTACGGACCAAATTCCCCGACTTTTTTATATTGACCAATTTCCCAGACTTTTCCAGTTTAATCGAATTTCCCAGGTATTCCGACTTTCCCAGTTTGTCCCCATTTTCCAGGTCTGTAGACAACCTTCTAAGAGGAAGGCTTTTCTTCTGAGATATATTAGATGAACTTTCATGTGATCAATTAAGGCCGGGTACCTAATAGAGAATATTATGACAACAAGCAAAGGTTATGGCTGCCAGACAAGGAAGCAAAAAAAAAAATTTTTTAAAAAAAATAAAATCTTATAGTACAATACTGCAGCACAATCTGAAGCAATTCAATATTAAATCTAAAAAAGTTGAATAATTGAAAAAATTAGCAAAGTCGCGAAAGTAAGCAACCAGACAACTTCACGAACTTCCCTCTGAAAGCCGGCACGGGACGCTCACGGCTCAAGCGACTTTTAAACTCAAACTAATGCATAGAATGAACCAAAATAATAATTTACCTTAATTTAACCGTACCTAAATTATCCCGTTTTGTTTACCTTTTTGCAATTTTTCTGCAGCCAGTTTTTAATAGCGTCGAACTGGGTGAGCGTCTCCGGCGCCTCGAAGAATTTGACGTTCGGCCCTCCGTCCTTTTTCGGCTGAAATCCGAGCATCATTTTTGCTTTAAAACGATCCCCGATTTAAAATATACGGAATGTTTAAAAAATAATACAAGGATTCCAACAAAATCCTCAGAAACGGTATAAAATGCTCGGGTGACGAGTCTCGAAAAACACAAACCCGAACCAAAATGGACGTCGGATTTCGAGAGATCGAATTTCAAAATCGACATCAAAACTCGATACTTCAACCATTTAACAGCATAAAACAACATAAATTATTCCAGAAAACGCCAAAAAATGCATTGAATTTCAATTTTTACAAATTATTTATTAAAAAAATATAAGATAAGTCAAAATAAATAAAAAATTTATAAAAAGCAGACCTGATGAGTTAACCAATTGAGAGGTTGTGTACTGTAATCTAAAATAATTGTTGGTTATCTTTATTTTTGTGTTTTTAATAAAGAGGTAACGAAGTTTTAGTATTATAATTAAGATTACTATAATATTTTACAGCGAGATGCCTTTGCCGCCAACTTTGGCTGCGAGATTAGCCAAGCGTGGATTGGTTAACGAGGCTGCTGTGCGAAGCCAGGAGAAGAAGCCAAGGAATGAGACGGCCGAAGAAGAAGTCATTGCTGAGAATTATGACAACAACACCTTTAAAGTCAGCAACCTTACGCCGAATGTCATATTGACACCAGCGCCGACAACGATGCCGTCGCATGATGTCATCCGTGATATGCGAGCGAATGAAGAAATGCCTGCTTCTGTTCCCGAGAAGATCTTCAAAGGACATCCGGGATGTCCAAATAAATGGAACGTGTTTCACGAATGTTCAACATTTTGTGTTAAACAGTGGGGAAAAGGTATTACGATACCAGAGCAGAAGTATTTGAGAAGCAAAGCAAGGATGCTGGTGAAATATCCGCTTCCGAATAACTGGAAAGAAGTCTACGATCCTGGCACTGGTCGTCATTATTATTGGGACACGCACAGCGATATGGTATCATGGCTACCTCCTGGACATCCAAGATCCAAAGTCACTGAAGCTGCTGCTAGCATGAAAGAAGAAAGACATTTACAGGCTACTGATGCTGAAGGTTCTGATCACGATTCTGAAAGTCCAGAAGAAGAAGAAGACGATGGAAGGGAAAGGCTTACTCGGGAGTTTGTCATTGAAAAATTTAAATCAAGATCCAAAACCAAAAATAATGATTTAGACCCAATGGATCCTGCTTCATATTCAGAAATTCCAAGAGGAAAATGGTCCGATGGTCTCGACAAAGGAAATGAAGCAAAAACCGGAGCTGACACAACAGCATCCGGACCGCTCTATCAAATGAGACCTTATCCCAATCCAGGCGCTGTCCTCAGAGCAAATGCATCAAAACCTTAAATTTCAACAACAACAATTTATTGATATCCTTAGCTTTTGCAACTGTTGACAACTGCTCCAATGATCTCAACAGCTCTGGCGACTTCTTCATAGCAAATGGTCAAAGGCGGTGTCAATCGAATGGTCACATCGTCTGTGTTTTTCGCCAAAAGTCCCATTTGTCTCATTTTATTTGTAAAGTCACATGCTCTACCGAACGCTATAATAAAGTTTAGATATGTATGTGTGTTCTTGTTATATTCTCACCTGGATTTATTACTATGGCAAGCATAAGCCCTTTACCACGGATATGTGTTACTACATCGTTGGGTAGCTTACAAATTAAATCCGATTTGAACTTTTCTCCCATTCTTTTTGCATTTTCAACTAAGCATTCTTCTTTGATAACTTCCAACGTTGCTACAGCTACTTTGGCTGCTAGCGGATTTCCTCCAAATGTGGAGCCATGAGTGCACGGTGTCATGTGGCACATGACGTCATCATTTGCTAAAACTGCTGAAACCTAGTTTCCTTATGTAATCAATTGTGAATCAATGTATAGATATTACTGGATAGAATCCTCCACCTAAAGCTTTTCCGAGGACAAGAATATCCGGCCGGACACATTCATGATCGACTGCTAATAGCGCACCTGTCCTACCAAGGCCTGTTTGTATTTCATCGGCTATCCATAATACATTCTTTTCCGTGCATAATTTCCGAACTTGAGCGTAATATCTGTCGCTTGGGACGATGACTCCGCCCTCTCCAAGTATCGGTTCAACCATGAAGGCACAAACATTAGGATTACACAATGCCTCCTGTTTGAACATTATCTTCAGCTGACTTATCATTTTTTTTTTAAATACCTCTAAAGCACAAATATTATCAAAAGGAACAAGACCGAATCCTGGCATGAAAGGTCCGAAATGCTCATACACCACTGGTCGAGTAGACGAGGAAATAGCAGCTAATGATCTCCCCCAAAAATTGCAAGTAACCATGACGACAATCGCTTGATTTTCAGGTATTCCTTTCGTCAAGTAACCCCATCGTCGGGCGACCTTAATAGCAGTATCTGCCGCTTCAACTCCTAAGCAAAAATTATAACAAAATTCTTTAACAAATTAACCTGTGTTCATAGGTATCACTTTATCGTAGCAAAAGTACTGTGTGATATATTGGGCAAATACTGGCAGTTCGGTGTTGTAAACAGACCTAGACGTCATGTGTAAAGTTCCGGCTTGTTCTCTGAGACATTGGAGAATCTTCGGATGTGAATGTCCTGTATTTACTGAAGCATATCCAGCGATGAAATCCAAATATTCACCTCCATTTATATCATAGAGCTTCGTCCCTAAATAAAGAAATTTCCAATTTTTTTCTTTTTTTTTCAACTTACCTTGCCCTCGGCATATTACAACTGGCATCGGTTCATAAATATTGGCCGCATGACGTTTTTCCAACGCTATATACTTGTCGCACGCACTATGATTTGCGCAAAAATTCCTTACGATCAATTTTATTGTGTTTTTCAAACGATACAAAGGAATTGCTTTCATTTTTTTCAAAAGTCAAGGATCATGTTCGTTCAAAAAGAAGGATATCTCCAATAGCTTGATGTTTCTCTACAAACTAAAAAAACTAATTTTTGCAAGAAACTAATGAAAAATTTTAAACTTTTTTATGAGTAATCAAAACATATGGGAATCATGTGCCGATTTACCACGAAACTCCTGCAATACGAAGGCATAGGTTTGAATTAGGCACGAATATGTATGGAAGGTGTGAAAGTTGAAGCTGTCTGACTGTAGGCCATTCTAACTGATCACTGTCCATATATTCCATAATAATGTCCCATATTATATAAATACCATAAGAGTGCATTAATGTTATGTATTGCTGTACAAACAAGAGTGCGGTAATGCTATAATCGCACCTCCAAGAGTGTGGTAATGTTATACTTGGTAGTTTTATACACCCCTGAGTGTGGCGATGCAATAACTACACACCTAACACTAATCAGTGCGAGAATGGTTTAGCTGCACACCTAAGAGTGTGGCAATGCTATGACTGCACAACTAAGAGTGCGGTAATGCTATAACTGTAGGCTTAAGAGTGTGGCAATACTATGATTGCACACAAAGAGTGTGGCGATGCTATAACTGCACTCCTAGGAGTGCTGACATACTGTAGCTGCATCCCTGGGAGTATGGTATGTAGTCGGTAATGCTATAACTGCACATCTAAGTGTGCGGCAATGCCATTACTGTAGACTTAAGAGTTACAGAGTATGGCAGACTGCACGCAAAGAGTCCGGCGTCTGGCGATGCTATAACTGCACTCCTAGGAATGCGGAAATACTGTAGCTGCATCCCTGGGAGTAAGGTATTGCTATAACTGAACATCTAAGCGTGTGGCAATGCCATGGCTCCATCCCTAAAAGCACATTACAGATTACTGCACACCTAAGAGTGCGGCAATGCTATAACCAATGCAATAACTGCCTATCTAAGCGTGCGGAAATGCTCTAGCTCCATCCTTAAGAGCACGGTAATAGGGCTATAACAGCACACCTAACACTTCCGATTGATCGATAATGAAATAACTGCACACCTAAGAGTGCGGCAATGCTATAACCAATGCAATAACTGCCCATCTAAGAGTGCGGAAATGCTCTAGCTCCATCCCTAAAGAGCACGGTAATAGGGCTATAACTGCACACCTAACACTTTCGATTGATCGATAATGAAATAACTGCACACCTAAGAGTGCGGCAATGCTATAACCAATGCAATAACTGCCCATCTAAGAGTGCGGAAATGCTCTAGCTCCATCCCTAAAGAGCACGGTAATAGGGCTATAACTGCACACCTAACACTTTCGATCGATCGATAATGAAATAACTGCACACCTAAGAGTATGGCAATGCTATGATTGCACACTCTTATGTGCGGCAATGCTATAATTGCACTGCACTATTGCTATAGAAGCACATGTAAGAGTGCGGTAATACTATAGCTGCACCCCTGAATGCAGTAATGTTTTACGTCTCCCTGTAGCACTCCCAACACTTTTTCTGTCCATCGGAGTTCAAATATTTTTCCATTATTCAACCCAAATTTATCTCTTTTTTACATCACCGGACAAGTCATCGTCCGGAATTCTGAGTCATCATCAGTATCATCAGCCACCACCAGGTGAATTTGGCGGAAACCAATCAAACCAGTTTTTCTCCCAGACCCCCACTCTGCAGACAAACGATTATCATCGATGATGATTATTTAACGACTAAACAGTCAAAAAAACGTTTTATCCTTGTTAAAATTAGTTAAATTATATTAAAAACTCAAAAAATAACTAACATTCATGTCCAATTGATGAAAATTCGGACGAAAAATGCTAAAATCTCCGTTTAATCAAAAAGGCAGTGGATGTTACACTCGATTTTCCAAAGTGGCTCTCCCCGAAGATCCTTCTCCTTTTTTTATAATGACGTCATTCAGTCAGTCATTTGTGTAGTGAGGTATTGACTTTCCTCTCTGTTTATAGTGACCTTAATTTTTTTTCCTCATATTTTTCTTCTTCTGCGAAAGACAATTTAGTTTTTATGACTTTTTTAGTGAGATTATGATTAATATGGAAACTGAAAATGTGATCGAAGACGGATTAAACCATTCACACGTAAGTCCCGTTCATTTTTTTTACGCCTTTTTTCTACCTCTGCCCTTCCTAGGCGATCCTTTTTTAACACATTCTCATGGACCAATCTCAAAAATTCTTCATTTCTTTCATTTTTTCGTTTTTCAAATTTTCCATTTCATCTCAAAACTTTCTCTGGTATTTTTATCACTTGAGTCAATTCCGTATCAATTTCCTTAACTAACCTTACATTGATGCCAAAACTGGTTTTTTAAATTTCATTTCCATATTTTTATTTTAAGTCATAAAATGTTTATTTTCTATTTTAGGTGAAGAATTGTACATTTTTGATTTCGTTGGATGATTACATTTGGTTATGAAATTTTTGGCTTTTTATTTCATTTTTTTGAGTAGTTTTAAAATTTGTTTGTTTCATTTTTGAGTAATGAGTCATAAAAGCGTGAGTTGAAGATAAAAATATTTAATTTTTTGTTTAGCACTTTGCCCCCCTCTGAGTCCCTCGACTTTCTCTTCCCTTTTCCCCTCCTCCGTCTCCTCGTTTTTGCACCTTTTCGTCCTTATGACGATCAGAAATTCGTTCAAGGATATCGAAATTCGTTTCCTGGGTTTGTAAATTAGGAAACCACGGGTTTTGTCTCGGAATGTAATTATCGTGGATTACCGAACTTCCTCAAATATCGGGGTTTTCCCCCTTCAATGTTGATGGTTTGAAGTTTTTTTAAGAAAAAATTGACATTTTTATCGTTCTGTTGATAATTAGTGGAAACTTTTAACGTCTAGATAAGCCACAAGTAAACTAAAATATAACAGTTTATGGAAATTTACAGAAATCTGATTTAGGCAATTTGGCCTTTCTTGAGGTTGGCTATGTTGACTTATTGAATTGTTTTCATTCGATTTTTTGGTATTTTTATAAATGGAAACATTGAGAACAATGTGGAGACCCTTCTAACTTAGGGGAATGTGGCAATGAGTAGTATCTTTGGTGAGGTTCAATTTGGTCAACACTTTCTTTTTCCTACTGTAAATTTGGGACAAGAGGATTTGCCTTCCTGATATTTGGAAAAACAACAAATCCTGGTCCATGCAGGACGGACGTTTCTAATTTACTAACCAGAGAAAAACGTACTACCGGACAAACTACTGATGCGACGGGGCTGAAATTTGGCAGAGATGCATATTTTGGTTGGTAGCACCGATCCTCGAAGGAAATTTTCAAATCGGACTACCGGGGGCGGAGATCTTGAAAAATGATCACCACCGGGGGCAGAAAAAACGTACTAGCGGACAAACTACTGATGCGACCGAGCTAAAATTTGGCAGGGAAGCTTATTTTAGTTGTTAGCACCGATTCTCGAAGGAAATTTTCAAATCGGACTATCTCCGCCCCCGGTAGTCCGATTAGAAAATTTCCTTCAAGGATCGGTGCTATCAATCAAAATATGGATCTCTGCCAAATTTCAGCCCGGTCGCATCACTAGTTTGTCCGGTAGTACGGTTTTTCTCTGGTCAGTAAAATAGTTAGACCCCAAACTGATGCTGTAGGTTGGCCATGTTTTACCTCAACTTACATTATGTTTGAGCTAGGAAATTTTAATATTTTTTTAAAGATAAGTTATAATCTCAATGTGTAATGTATTTTTTAAAAGATTGAATAATATCATTTTCAAAGATAAAAAAAAAGTAATAATATTAAAGACATTACTAGAAAAGTGTGTTAATATTATAGATTACACAGCTCTAAAAAAAAAATTTTTGTGGCGAAAGGTTTTTGAGTATATCTTGATTCTTAGAGATGAAAAAGTACTATCATGATAATACTTTTGTTTGAATTGGCTCTAGTTCTCTAGATAAGTAATTGCTTACAAAATTACCAAGAAAGGTATCAAGGTATGATAGGGGACTACTGCTGGACGTTATTAAAGAGTTGTCCTAATCAGACATACAAAAGAAAATAGGACAAGAGGGAAGGGAAAGTCAGGGAAATCTGGATTTTATCCACAAATTGGGCCAAAAAATAGAATACCAAAATATTTAATCCCAAAATTTTACATCAAAAAGTCCTATTTTTGTATGTAATCCCCCAAAAATGTCGTAAAATCACAATTTAATCATCCCCTTTATCTCCCAATTGCACATCCGTCTATAATCCCCAACTTTAACTACTTTAAAAAAAAAGCCATTTTTATCAGAACACCCCATCCCCCAAATTCCACATCGAAAATCTTGTCTAAAACCCCCTCAAATTTAACTTCGAATAACAAATTTTAATCAGTGTAAGCCCCCCTCCCAATTTCCCAAATTCCACATCAAAAAGTCATATTTTTGTCCATAATCCCCCTAATTCATCTTCGAAAAACGGATTTTGATCGGAACCCCTCCCCCAATCACCCAAATTGCACATCCAAAAAGTCCCATTTTTGTCCGCAATCCCCCAAAAATGTCAAAAAAACACAAGTTTATCGTGTGTCAATATCCCCCAAATTCCACATCAAAATGTGGAAACCCCAAGTCCCTCATCAAAAAGTCTCATTTTTGTCTAAAATCACCCAAAATTTAACTTTGAAAAACACATTTTTTATCAGAACCCCCATCCCCTGAATTCCTCATCAAAAATCCTATTCTCGTCTATACTCCCCCAAATTCAGAATCGAAAAATCTTGATCAAAATTTGGTTCTCAAAACAATTTTTGAGTTTTATTTATGTCAAACCTCTTAAAATCCAAACCCCAACCCTAGGGGGGTGAGGCAAGGGGAATCCCGTATTAATGTGTATTCTTTCTTTTGTGATTACTTAGTTGAAAATATTTTTTTTTGAACATTGTAATTCTCATACTTAGTTAAAGTTTGAACGATTATTTTTAGTCTGCAATCGAACAAGACGTGAAGTGGCCTTTCATGTCAAATCTGTCATTTGCAAAACAATGACCTCTTACAACAATCTTATCCTTTGTTTTATTTTCAGATTGGAGGAATGACAATACTTTATGACAAGTGTACCGAAAATAATAAAAACAACAAAAAAGAGAATACGAATAAATCTTTAGTCCAGTTGAATACCGAGAAGGAGATATGTATAGAATACTTCGAAAGTTGGAGCGAAAACGCTCAAATCGAGTTCGTCCAAGATTTACTATCGCGGATGTGCCACTATCAACACGGGCATATCAACACTTACCTCAAGCCTATGCTTCAGAGAGACTTCATATCGTTACTTCCAAGTAAGTTTTTCATTTCTGCAAGTTTCATTGTTTTTCTCTTTAAATCAACCTTAAATTTTGAAATGGTTGAAAATGGTGACGGGAAGTTCTTATGAGCTGAGGAACATAGCTGGAAGAGTTTAATTGCCGAATCAGTTCTGGGAATGAGCTAAGGGGCTTAAATTCATGGTTTTTTGAAACCTTAAAGTTTGAGATGGTTGAAAATCACGACAATAAGTTCTTATGAGCTGAGGACCATAGCTGGAACAGTTTAATTGCCGAATCAGTTCTGGGAATTTGCTAAGGGGCCTAAATTCGTGGTTTTTTGAAACCTTAAAGTTTGAGATGGTTGAAAATCGTGACGGGAAGGTCTTATGAGGACCATAGCTGGAACAGTTTAATTGCCAAATCAGTTCTGGGAATTAGCTAAGGGGCCTAAATTCGTGGTTTTTTGAAACCTTAAAGTTTGAGACGGTTGAAAATCACGACGGGAAGTTCTTATGAGCTGAGGACCATAGCTGAAACAGTTTAATTGCCAAATCAGTTCTGGGAATTCGCTAAGGGGCCTAAATTCGTGGTTCTTTGAAACCTTTAAGTTTGAGATGGTTGAAAATCACAACGGGAAGTTCTTATGAGCTGAGGACCATAGCTGGAACAGTTTAATTGCCAAATCAGTTCTGGTAATTTGCTAAGGGGCCTAAATTCGTGGTTTTTTGAAACCTTAAAGTTTGAGATGGTTGAAAATCGTGACAGGAATGTCTTATGAATCAAGGACTATAGTTAAAAGCAATTCAAATATCCAAATCAATACTATTAATTTAATTTTGTTTTCAGAAAAAGGTCTAGACCACGTAGCCGAGAACATTTTATCTTATTTATACGCCGATTCACTATGCGCAGCTGAACTAGTCTGTAAAGAATGGTATAGGGTTATTTCCGAGGGTATGCTTTGGAAGAAGCTTATCGAAAGAAAAGTCCGAACCGATCCGATGTGGAGGGGTCTTGCTGAAAGAAGAACATGGTATTAAAATTAAAATATTTTTCTAATCTCAATTTTTTGCAGGATTCAATATCTATTCAAGCCGAAACCAGGCAAAACTCATCCTAATCATAAATTTTATAGATCTTTATTTCCGAAAATCATTCAAGACATAGAGGTTTGTATTTATTTCAGTTTTATTGGGTAAAAATTAATTTTTGGGTTTTAGAGCATAGAAAATAACTGGCGCATGGGACGTCATAATTTACAACGTATTAACTGCCGGTCGGAAAATTCAAAAGGAGTTTATTGTCTGCAGTATGATGATCATAAAATCGTCTCAGGTCTTCGAGATAATACGATAAAAATTTGGGATCGCTATTCGTTACAATGTGTTAAGGTTTTGACCGGGCATACTGGATCGGTTTTATGCCTCCAGTATGATGACAAGGTAATGTTTTTTTGGGATGTTTTGTCTATTTCTGTGTGCTTTTTAGGTTATTATTAGCGGCTCTAGTGATAGTACAGTTCGAGTTTGGGATGTCGTCACTGGAGAAATGGTCAACACATTGATCCATCACTGCGAAGCTGTTTTGCATCTTAGATTTTCAAACGGCATGATGGTTACATGTTCAAAAGTAAGTTTTTTTTTGTTCTTTTCAGAGTTGGGCAAAAATTTATTTATAAATTAGAATACAAAAGTAAAAAAATTCACTCTTTTGGTATGAATTCACACCTTAACTATACTGTGAATTCTCACCATAACTTGTTTTGGTATTCATAAATAAAATTTTGCCCAACTTTGGTTATTTTGTCATAAGAAAAGGTGATATTGACATTTTGATTCAGGATAGATCGATAGCCGTCTGGGACATGTATTCGTCAACTGAGATATCTTTAAGGAGAGTCCTCGTCGGGCATAGAGCTGCCGTCAACGTAGTCGATTTCGATGAAAAATACATCGTATCCGCTAGCGGAGATAGAACAATTAAAGTCTGGAATACAGCCTCATGCGAATTCGTCAGAACATTGAATGGACACAAAAGAGGAATCGCATGTCTTCAATATAGAGACCGTCTCGTCGTCAGCGGAAGTTCTGATAACACCATTCGGCTTTGGGACATCGAATGTGGTGCTTGCTTGCGAGTTCTTGAAGGACACGAAGAACTAGTCCGATGCATTCGATTCGACAGCAAGCGAATAGTCTCCGGCGCATATGATGGGTAAGTCAAATCAAAACAAAATTTTTCTTGAAAACCAACCTCTTTTTTAGAAAAATCAAAGTTTGGAATTTAGTCGCCGCACTTGATCCTAGAGCTCCAGCCAGTACTTTATGTCTCCGCACCTTAGTTGTAAGTTATTTTTCTTTAGTTCTTTTTGATTTTTTAAATTTTAGGAACATACCGGACGTGTTTTCCGATTGCAATTCGATGAGTTTCAAATCGTCTCGTCCTCGCATGATGATACGATTTTAATTTGGGATTTCCTCAACTATTTCGAAGGGACAACCGACGAAGCAAGACACCACCACATGCTTAGTGAGTGAAAATGACTTTTTCATACGGAATGTCTTCGAATTCTTCATAGAGATCTGTTTAAATCCAGACTTAAACAGTGCAATCGGCGCGTTTTATTCTCATTTTTAAAAGTTTTGTTCTCAGCCGGACGCGAGTGATAAACCTGCGAATTTCTTCTAAACTGCCTAATAAATTCTGGAATGTTTAAATTTATTCCGTCGCAATACACAAAAAAAATAAAAAAAGTTCCTTAGAACTTCTGTGCAATATTTGCATCGCGGTTGGAAAAATTGGTTTTCATCCCACCAAATTTTAGTTTATATCGTAGATTTAACAGTTTTCGTGTCAAAGAATTTCAATTTATAATTTTCAGCTTTTTCGTGATAAAAAAGCTTTCGGCTTTGAAAAAAGTTTAAACATTTTTTTTTCTTTATTAAATTTTTTTGTTACTAATTCATGTAAATAATATTCATTATTGTTTAATAATGTGTAATATAGCTATGTGTGCATCCTTATATGTAAATACAATATGTGGAACAATATTATTTTATGTAAATTTATGATATTATTTTTTTTTCTTTCAATTTGAACAAAAATTATTCGTTTCTTCAATTATTTTTCAATAGTTTATGCTAAAATTGAGTAGAATTTTTTTTATCTATATTAGAGTAAAAAAAGTAGATTAAGAAATTTCAAAATTGTTTAAATAATAATATACCTAATATAAAATTTGATGTTAAAATGGAGCTTTTTGAATGAAATTAAATCATAAATTAAAAATTAATATACAAGCTTTTTTCATTTAAGGCTTTTATCAAATAAATTTTTTCTATAATTTTCCTTCAACCCAAGGCTCAATATTTCATATCACACTTGAAAACTGTACTTTCCATTTAGTTCAAGCTCAAGAGTAAAAAAAATAAAAAATAGAAGAAAAATGTTCCTGCACAAAATAGTTCTGCCATTACAAAATAAGTGAAATTTTGTTTTGTTGGACCAAATTTTATCTTTTTCTTTGTGATTTATGTTTAATTTAATAAAAGACGTTTTTTCTCCCCTTTTCTCTGTTCAGGGTCAATTTGAAAGCTTAGATTTTACTGTTATTTTTTAAAAATGATTTCGATTTATCCTTGATAAACCCTGTGATACTCTGTATTAAAAAATGATTAAGTTCATGTGTACATAAATTATTTTGTAAACATGACATGGGATTATTTTTTCGCTTGATTTTCGCTTGTCAATAAAACTTGTATACATAATTTTTATTTTATTTTTTAACAGTCGATCTCAAAAGTTAGGGTGCACATTTAATATGTGTAAATACACTGCACTTGGAAATTTCTATTGTTTTTTTTTCTTCTATTGGTTTTTTTTATTGTGAAATTGAATTTTGATACAGGGGTGTGAATGTTATTTTATTTTTATTTTCACCCATGTTTATTGGACTTCTAAGTCGTTGACTGCTTTGTATTAATTTAAACTGAAATATATCAATATTGGATAAAAAGAAGGAAAGTTTATTTGAATTGTGATTTTTTTTGGTTCTTGGATCACTTCAATTTGTTTTGTGCCTTTTTTTGTCAGCACCAGGTTGGGCAAATTTTTATTTACAATGACGAATACGAATTTATTAATACTTCTTTCTTTTTGAAATATGATGGGGGAAAAAAAAAGAAAAGAAGAAGAAGGTCCGTGAATTCACAATCTAAGCCCCCCCCCCTTTAATCTTTAAAAGGCTCTTAAAACGTTGATTTTGAAGTTTTTGACGAAAAATTGTCTCTTAAAACGTTGATTTTGAGGTTTTTCATGAAAGCTTGGTTCTCAAATAATGTAAATTTGAAGGTTTTTGACGAAAGAGCCTTAAAACGTTGATTTTGACGAAAAACTCTCTTATAAGGTTGATTTTGAGGTTTTTCAAACGAAAATTATCTCTTAAAACGTTGATTTTTGACAAAAATTTGGCTTTATAAAACGTTGATTTTGAGGTTTTTGATGAAAGATTGGTTCTCAAATAATGTAAATTTGAAGGTTTTTGACAAAAGAGAGCCTTAAAACGTTGATTTTGACGAAAAATTGTCTAAAACGTTGATTTTGAGGATTTTCAAACGAAAATTATCTCTTAAAACGTTGATTTTTGACAAAAATTTGACTTCATAAAACGTTGATTTGAGGTTTTTGATGAAAGATTGGTTCTCAAATAATGTAAATTTGAAGGTTTTTGACAAAAGAGAGCCTTAAAACGTTGATTTTGACTGTTTTGACAAAAACTTATCTCTTAAAAACGTTGATTTTTGCAGTTTTTAAAAGTGATTTTGGGTTTTTGATGAAAGATTGGTTCTCAAATAATGTAAATTTGAAGGTTTTTGACAAAAGAGAGCCTTAAAACGTTGATTTTGACAAAAAATTGTCTCTTAAAACGTTGATTTGAGGTTTTTGATGAAAGATTGGTTCTCAGATAATGTAAAATAAGGTTTTTGACGAAAGAGAGCCTTAAAACGATGATTTTGAGGATTTTTGACGAAAATTTCGCTGATGGCCTTGTTTTTCGTTTTATCTATTAATTTTTAACTTTTCCCTTTTCTCTACATCTTTCCGCAAGAGAAAAAGAAAAAGTTAAAAATTGATAGATACAAGGAAAAACAAGGCCATCAGCCAAATTTTCGTCAAAAATCCTCAAAATCATCGTTTTAAGGCTCTCTTTTGTCAAAAACCTTCAAATTTACATTATTTGAGAACCAATCTTTCATCAAAAACCTCAAATCGACGTTTTATAAAGCCAAATTTTTGTCAAAAATCAACGTTTTAAGAGATAATTTTCGTTTTAAAAACCTCAAAATCAACTTTTTAAGAGACAATTTTTCGTCAAAATCAACGTTTTAAGGCTCTCTTTCGTCAAAAACCTTAAAATTTACATTATTTGGGAACCAACCTTTCATCAAAAACCTCAAAATCAACGTTTTAAGAGACAATTTTTCGTCAAAAACTTCAAAATTAACGTTTTAAGAGCCTTTTAAAGATTAAATTAAAAACTTTTTTTTTAAGAGGGGGCCACCACACAGACTATCAAGTTCCAGACATTTCGTGGGATGAATCATGAACATTTTTGAATAAATTTTTTTTATTATAAAAAGACTTACAAAAAAGTAGACATAAAAAGAGTACAAAAAAAACTTATAACTATAATAATTTTTCTATAAAGTAGTGGCAAAATCGAATAAAAGAATCAAGACAAAAAAAAACACTAATGGCACAAAAAAAATTTTGAGATCAATGAAAGACTTAAAGTAATTGCTCGATCATGGCGAGATTGCTTTTTACGATGTCGCTCCTCAAATTCAGCTCAACAGCGACACGAGACTTTTCCTCGTTTTCCTTACTTTGGAACTCGTCCAAAGTATTCACCAAACTTTTGACGCTCTTCACGAATGATTTCAGCAACTCATCTTTCTGAAAAAGCGAATTAAATGATTGAAGTTGAACATGAAAATTTACTTTTTCGCTGAGAGGCGATAAGATTTTCGTTTTGATCGGCGTGTTTTCGACTTCCGAGCTTTTTCGTTTTGTGGTTTTGGAGCCACCGAAAAGTCCTTCGGAAACCAATTTGTCTCTTTTAGGACAGCAGCAAATTTTAACTTCCAAAACCCTTCGACCGACAACTTGAAACCTAAAAACAACAATGTTCGTTTATTTTTTTAAAACAAAAAACTGCATACATTTCATCCTCAAGGGTAAAAACGACTCTAGTCGACCTCCTCTGCATTGAGTTACAGCTTGTTTGGCATGTGAAGATGTAAGGGATGTTAATGGTGTCGCAGCCAGCCTGAAGTGTACGGCAATTTCGAAGGACGCTATGTCTTTTGCTGTTTATGTCATAGCAATAAATCGAGTCTGATAAATCAGATTTGATGACATGCCCGACATTGTTGTATGAAGCACAATTGCAAACGTCATCTCTATGAGCTAAAAAGGCAAATTAACATAATAAAGAGATTTAAATTTTACCTTGCAAATGTGGATCATCAATTGCCGCATGATCAGTACACTTCATGACAGGTTCGTTGCAGTATTCGTTGTCTGAATACATCATCAAAGCTCTAATATAATAACGAGTATCTACGGGTACTACAGTCTTAAATTGCACCATCAAGACATTATTAATTTTAATGAAAACTCGATTTGCCATTTCAGAAAACTGAAAATTATTTTTGAAAAATTGCCTAATAGCAAAGGTATATTAGAATAGAAAAAGCCTCTAAGCCGAAAGCATCCGTGAGGCCGGCCCCAATAGCCTGCTTTCAGGGGCGGACTGGCCCGGGGGGGACAGAATTTTCGTCAAAAAACGAAAACAAAAAAACCCTCAAAATCAACATTTATTAGCCCAATTTTCGTCCAAAAACATCAAAATCAACATTTATGAAGCCTAATTTTCGTCCAAAAACCTCAAAATCAACATTTATAAAGCCAAATTTTTGTGAAAAAACCTCAAAATCATCATTTGTAAAGCCCAATTTTGGTTTTAAAAAAAAACCCGAAATCAACATTTATGAAGCCTAATTTTCGTACAAAAACCTTAAAATCAACATTTGTAAAACCTAATTTTAGTCCAAAAAAACCTCAAAATCAACATTTATGATGCCTAATTTTCGTCCAAAAACCTCATATTCAACATTTATAAAGCCAAATTTTCGTCAAAAACCTCAAAATCAACTTTAAATTGGCAATTTTTTGTCAAAAACCTCCAAATTATGGTTACAAGAGCAAATTTTTTTTGTCAAAAAATCTCAAAATCAACGTTTTAAGTGCAATTTCTTTTATCAAAAACCTCAGAATCAACATTTTAAAACCCAAATTTCATTCAAAAACCTCAAAGTTAACATTCAAAACTTTAGGGGGGAAGGGGGGGGGGCACAGGTTTTAATTTGTTTAAAAGGGGGGCTAACTGTGAAAAAGTTTGGGAACCTCTGTTTTTGCTGAATATATTTTTCTAAGAGCCAATTTTCTGTCAAAATTTTCTGCGCCCCCCCCCCAACCGGGCGCCCCTTAACTGAAAACCCACCCACGCCCTAAGGTCCCAGTCCGCCCCTCCTCTGGAAATCCACTAAAAGCTAGGGGAAAGTTTAGATACAGTCATAATCTCCATCTTATTTTATGTTTTTTAGGTCGCTGATATTCTGAGATTTGCTAACAAAAATTTTTCCCGGAACTTTATGCAGTTTTTGGCTTATATCTCCAAAAATATGCGTTTAAGCGACTTCATCACTTAGTACAAAATAAAAGCTCATAAAATTTCCTAAAAATCCATTAAATATTCGTTCGATTCGGACCAGCCATTTGGCAGATATCGATGGTCAAAGTTAACCTTTCTCTTTCATTGGTGTCTGCCAAAAACCATGATTTTCTCAGCACTTGTCATACAGAGGATGGTTAACTTTGACCATCGATATCTGCCAAACGGTTGGTCCGAATTGTACGAATAATAATTGGATTTTTAGCAAATTTCATAAGCTTTAATTTTGTACTAAGTGGTCAAGTCGCTGAAACGCATATTTTTGGAGATAAAAGCAAAAAACTGCAAAAATTGCCTAACTAATGCGATTTTGACAAGGTTCCAGGCAAAATATTTGTGAGGAATCTTCAGATTTGTAATCAACGACCCAAAAAAACATAAAATAAGATGGAGATCAAAATTTTCCCCCTGAATATCCTAACAGCTATAACGCTACTTACATGCCAATTTTTGCCAGAAGTCCCAAGAGAAATGTTGAATCCAAAGGGCCCTTCGAAATCGTTTTGAGAAGGAATGACTCCAGTCGATGGTAGAATGAGAGGAAGGTCCTGAAATTTTGAAATTTAAAATTGAAAATTATGCAAGAATATTTACGCATTGAGGTGCTTCGGTTTTGATGGCAGGCTGTGGAATGATTTTATCTTGAACTTCTTTATTGTCTTTTGTCAGGACGCCTTCTTCCCTATCTTTGTCCCTTTTGGGGCACGTGCAAATTTTGATGTTTAAAGAATGCCTTCCAACTACTTCAAAACTGAAAAAAACAATAATTTGTTGTAAAACGTGGTTTTAACTCACTTTTTGTTTTCGAGAGTGAAAATTATGTTGGCTGGACGTCTTTGAATTGATTCGCATGTAGTTTGGCATTTAAAAACGTAAGGGACGCTGATGGAATGAGCACCGGGTTGCAACTGAGGAACACTTGTGAGGACGCTGTGTCTTTTACTGCTTGGATCATAGCAGTACATCGCATATGGAAGCTCAGATCGGACTACATGCCCTACTTTGTTGTAATTCCCGCAGCCGCAGACATCTTCTTCTTGATGAGCTACAAAAAAGGAATAAATTGAACATTTTCGGATGAAATATTACCATATAAATGCGGATCGTCATCTACAGAATGAAGATTGCACCTTTTGACCGGTTCGCTGGCGAATTGCGTAGCGGAAAACACCATGAGCGCACGGATAAAAAACAACTGATCAGCAGGTACTGTGCTTGTGAATTCCACCAAAAAAACTTTGTTGCTTTTTATGAAAATTTTGTTCAGTTTATCTGAATACTAAAAAACAAACAAAATGAGTTGCAAATGTTAATTTGATTATCGTACGTGGCATTTTTTTCCTGGGTCTTTGAACAAAACCTTAAAGCCGAAGGGGCCTTCATATTCATCGGTGGATGGGAGAAGACCAGTCGATGGCGCAATTGAATTAACCTGGAAAAATTTAAGTTGAAAAGAGGTCAAAAATTAAGAAGGGGAAATCACATTGAAATTATAGACAGTCGTTTCTTGAGTAATTTGTTGAGGAGCCTGGGATTCAACGAAGACAAAGTTATTGTAGTCCTGAGCACACTGAGTATTGAAAGATGGATCTTGATAGACATCAACCTGAAATATTGATGATTACAAAATGACAGGCGTAATGTTGGATAAAAATACACTCTTTTCATGTTAAATTTGAGGGATTACAAACAAGAATAGGACTTTATGGTGTGGAATTTGGGGGTTTCTTGATTTATAAAAGCATTTTTTATCCTTTAATATTCGGGATTATGGACAAGAATAGAGCTTTTTAATGAGGAATTTGGAGGGTTTTGGGATAAAATCGTTTTCTTTTCATGTTTTTGGGGGATTACAAACAAGAATAGGACTTTCTGGTGAGGAATTTGGGGGTTTCTTGAATGATTTCATGTTAAATTTGGAGGATTAAGAATAGGACTTTCTGGTGTGGAATTGTGATTTAAAAAAAGGCATTTATTAACCTTTAATGCATTATGGAACAGAATAGGGCTTTTTAATGAGGAATTTGGAAGGTTTTGGGATAAAATCGTTCTCTTTTCATGTTAAATTTGGGGGATTACAAACAAGAATAGGACTTTCTGGTGAGGAATTTGGGGAGTTTCTTGATTAAAAAGGCATTTTTTAACCTTTAAATAGGAGGATTATGGAAAAGAATAGGACTTTTTGATGAGGAATTGTTTGGATAAAAATACCCTCTTTTCAGGTTGGTTAAATTTGGGGGATATTAGACAAAAATAGGCCTTGGGGGATAGCGAAAAATTGCACATTTTCATTGTTTAGTGAAAAACCAAATATTTAGGTCAAAAAACCACTTTAACTAGGCCAACTGAAATTTGATTATCTAGGTTTTCCCTGTTAGCTGCTAAATCATCCAACTTAGGGGAATGAGGCAATTAGTAGTACCTTTAATAAGGAACGGTTTGGTAACGTTTTACCTCATCAATCATGCCCAGCATCATACCTTAATTACCACCATGGGGAGCTTTAAAAACGAGGGTTATCTCAGGAAATATACTTACCATCTCATTAACATTGTTCTCTTCTTGCGGGGGTGGTCCACCCTCCTCCTGAGAAAACTCCAAAGGGATGGTGCTAAACATAAAATCATTAATAAATATAACTTTTAAATTTTAAAATATTTATCGAACAGTTATCTACCTCGGGGGAAGAAATTGGAGAGGATCTTCGAGGTATTTGATCAAGTCCTCTGACTCGATTTCGTTGAAATAGTGATCCATCTTTAAAAAATAAATAAAAATTAATGCTTTTTTAGGGCCAAAAATGATAAAATGTTTAACCAACGTTTTCTGGTATTCATTAAGGTTTGAAAGGATTGGAATAAACGTTTTGTTTATGAAAAACAAAAGTAGGTTTGGGTTTCGAAGTGGATTCAAAATCCAAAATGAAGTCTTTTCGGGGAATTTGGGAACCTGTCGCCGATTTTCAACCTGCCGCATTTCCATCCACCTACAACCTGTTACATTAATCGATTCTAGAACTATCGATTGTTTCTTTAAAACGAAATATTAGCTAAATATCCTCTATAAATTGATTTTGGTTAATAATTTGTATAGAACAATAACAAATTTACGTTTTTTGACTATAAAAAGGCCAAGAAAAGGTTTTTTTGGTTTTAATTCAAATCTGAAAATACAATCGATATTCTGAATCGACTGTTAAAATTGACGGTTAGCGGTGCACTGACAACTGTCATTTGTTGGAGAATTTAAAAAGCGAAAACAAAATCGAAGCATGGAAAAGTCTCCCTCAACTAAGTGTGACGTTTGACAATCTTTGATTTTGACTGTTCTATTGTCATTATTTCTTAAATAATTGCCTGGATAGATTAGTGGAGTAAAATGTACCCCAATATAGAAAAAGTTCTCATCTTTCTGGAATCGTTAAATGGTCAAATTTCAGCCGAAACTGTGTCGAAGCAAATTTTGGTTTGTATTGTTTGTAATCTTGGGTTTTTCGGTTCAAATCTTGAGCTGAAGGGTTTTTTGGGTTAAGGAGGGGTCGTTGGGGTCAAAATGACCCTTGGTCCTTATCAGGCATGTGGCTGTGGTGCAGTGGTCATTTTTGAATGCCTCTGCTTTAGTCTTACTTGCTAGCAACTGGGTCTCGTTGCTTCCATGATACGTGACGTCCAATGCAATCTGTTACCGAGGCCTGTCTTCACATGCTAGCAACTGGGCCACGATGCTTCTGTGGTACATGATGACCAATGCAATCTGTTACCAAAGTCTGTCTTACATGCTAGCAACTAGGCCACAATGCTTCCGTGGGACGTGACGACCAAGGTCTGTGTTACATGCTAGCAACTGGGCCACGATGCTTCTGTGGTACATGACGACCAATGCAATCTGTTACCAAAGCCTGTCCTACATGCTAGCAACTGGGCCACGTTGCTTCCGTGGTACGTGATGACCAATGCAATCTGTTACCAAGGCCTTTCTTCCATGCTAGCCACTGGGCCACGTGGTACATGATGACCATTGCAATCTGTTACCAAAGCCTGTCCTACATGCTAGCAACTGGGCCACGTTGCTTCCATGGTAATGCTAGCAACTGGGCCACATTGCTTCCATGGTAATGGTAGCAACTGGGCCACGTTGCTTCTATGTTAATGCTAGCAACTGGGCCACGTTGCTTCCATGGAACGAGACGAACAACTCAATCTGTTACCAAAGCCGGTCTTACATGCCAGCAACTGGGCCATGTGGTACATGATGACCAATGCATCAAAGTCTGTCACATTCTATCAACTGGGCCAAGTTGCTTCCATGGTAGGAGACAACCAACACAATCTATTACCAAAGCCTGTCTTACATGCTAGCAACTGGGCCACGTTGGTTCCATGGTACGAGACAACCAATGCAATCAGTTACCAAAGCCTGTCTTACATGCTAGCAACTGGGCCACATGCTTCGCATGTAGAGACCATCAATCTGTACCAAAGCGTTTACATGCCGCAATGGCCATGCTGCTTTCATGTACAAGAGACCATGCAGCTGTACCACTACATGCTAGCAACTGGGCCATGCTGCTTTCATGGTACAAGGCGACCAATGCAATCTGCTGCTAAACCAGGTCTTACATGCTAGCAACTGGGCCACGTTTCTTCCATAGTACGAGGTGACCATGATCTGCGACCCACTCACCATGACAACATGAAACATTAAGTACATACTAAATAATTTTTTATTTTTAGACATTATTTCGAATACTTCCAAATGCTATCGATGAGATTCAGACATACAAAAATGAGACGAAAAACCGACCTTATAAAAACAAGATAAAATTATGTGCTAGTCAGTTGACGAAGGCTCTCCAGGTGCTCAGCCCGCCTGGGAGTCCTTTTTCCAAAGTAATTCAGAATAATTTAAGAAGTTTTTATTAATGAATTTTTAAGGAAAAAATTGAATTTCTCATTGAAAAAATTCGCTGGTGCCTTCTTGAAGTCATGCGTGTTTTCAACGGCGGTACAATTGATTCCGATACCGATCCAGGTGGAATATTCGTCAAATCCATGGACTATGCGATAAAACACATTCAAGATGACAAACCCATCGATTTGGACTTTAAGGAACTAATCGATGACCTTCTTTGTCAATCATTGACGATTGCCAAACTCGCTACAATCGCAGACTACGAAGAAATCACTTTTCACTGCAAAAACGTATTTATTTCATCAATTTTTCGATTTTAAATCATTTTAAAAATTTAGGTTTTGGTCAAATTTTCGTCGATGAATTCCAACGAAAGATGCGTTCTGGAAAGCATGAAAAAAGAGTTGTTTCTTTCCTCGCTGGAAAGTTTGGAAAGAAAAGTCAACATCGCAGTTCTAAGAATGCTTCTTCATGTAAGTTTCTATTTAAAAAAAAATTAATTTTATTGTTTTTTATTTATAGACATTTTCTAACATTGCTGCACCAATTAAAGCATTTAATAATAAATGTATCAATACAGCCATTACTAGGCACATCTCTGATCTGAATCCTGAAATCGAAAAAATGGACGATTTCTACGATCGTATTCAGACGATTGGAAATTTCGCTGTTGCTTGCTGTGATTGTTCTATAAGTGAGTCCTTTGCCTCACCCCCCTTGGGTTTATTAACTATTTTGTAGCCAAGTTAAAAGTTCGAAGCTGCCTTGCAAGTTTGGAGTTTATCGAAAACCATTTCGTCACCGCAGTCTCTACTTTGTATATGGACCCCGAGAATGTAGCGAAGAAGAATTTTTTGAGTTTTCTGGTCAACGAAATTTTCAAAGAGCTAAAAGAGCTTCAGATGTATTTGGACAATATAGTTGACTCAAGCGCTTTCACTCAAGTTGTGTATGAAGATCTCAGCATTCTCTGCGACAGCATAAAATTGAACATCAGCAAAGGAGGGATGGTGAAGGACAACCTCTCTACTTTCATCTTTCGCTGCTCGCGTCTTTTGAGGCATTTAAAGTCGACCGATGACCCTTTAGTCAAACAATCTCAAGTTTTCATCATCTTGGGCCAATTCGAGAAAGGTTTATTTTACATTTTATCTTCAATCATAAATTTTTCTTCCAGCTTTCGGTCACTTGCAAACCAAAATGACGTCGATTGCAATGCCTAATTTGGAAATAATTGCCGAAGAGATGGAAGAGGTCGTCTCCTTGATTTTTTCGTTGACTGAAGCTTTGGGGAAGCCAAACGAACTAACATATTCATTCAGTTCAGTGGTTAGAGGAGTCAGGAATGTAACCATTGACAACACCCCTCTTCGTGATTCAAACATAAATGGCCTTGAACCGTATTTCGCCAAAGTCGCTGAAACTCCTCGCAAGCTAACTTTATTCGTGAAAACTCCGTCTAAATTCACACCGAAAATCGACAGAAATTTGTCCTTCAACATAACTGGTAAAAAACAATTATTTTATGCAAACTAACTTCTATTATGTGTATAGATATTCTTGAGCGCCTTTCTGGTCTATCTAGCACGTTTCACGAAGCGGAAAAGCCTCAAAATGATGACATCGTACTACCAGAAGCTTTTCAACATTTTAACGAATCAAGCTTGAATTATGACACCGCTCGTCGTCTTGAAGATCTTAGTTTCATCGATAGAAGAATAAACGAATGGCTCTAATAGCAGTTTTCAATGAATAATCACAATAAAAAGATTAAAATGTGATTAATTATATTTATTACGACATTTATTTAAAATTATTCTCTTTAAAAAAAAATTATCTAAAAAAAAAATTCTAACTTATTTACATGCTCATGTTTCGGTTTGATCTTGAACATTTTTAAAACTAAAAAATAGAAATTTGTAAATTCCATAAAAGGAATGTAAAAAAAAAGTTATTCACACTTTCATTATAATGGACAAGAGAACAAATAAATTAAAAGAACGTTTAAAACTGTTTAAATCCGCCTTTTTGTCCACCTTGGTTGAAAGGGAACAAATTTCGCCCTCCTTGCATCAAACTGTCGAGAGCTTTTTGAACTGATGGATCTTTCAAAAGCGGACTTGGCCCTTCTTCTGGAAAAAGAATAAATTAGTATCCTTACAAAAAACGCACCGTCTTGCAAAAACCGTTTTACAGCAGCCTGAAAAAAGTTATGAGCTTAACTTCCTCACCTGAAAATGGAGGCAATTTGGTGTCCTCCGTTTTCAAGGCTTTTTCCGGCTGCTGGAGTTGGTGTAATGGGTGTTTAGGGCAGTTTAGAGTTTGGGCAGTTTGGGTGGTAAGGGCGGCAGTTTGTACAATCTGGACAATGTGAGATTTGGGTGCTTTTTACAGCTTGGGAGGTTTTGGTGATATGGGTGGTTTAATTTTACGAATTGAGTGATTTTGGAGATTAGGATGGTTTTGAAGGTTCAGGTGGTTTTGATAGTCTGGGAGGTTTGGCCAGTCATGGTGATTTGGGGTATTTACAGTTTGGGCGGTTTTGAGTGATTTGGGAAGTTTGGGCGATCTGAGCAGTTGGGGTGGTAAGGGCGGTTTGACCAGTTTGGACTACATCTGGTCACTTGGGAGGTTTGGGCGGTTTTGGAGGTCTGGACAGTTACGGTGGTTATTACAGTTGTGGAGGTCTGGGCTGCTTGGGTGATAAGGGCAGTTTGGAAAATATGGACGGATTGGGCAGTTTTCGAGGCGTGGGCTGTTTGGGTGATTTAGACAGTTGGGTAGGTTTCTGACAGTCTGGGCAGTTTTGGAGGTTTGGGTGGTTTTTACAGTTTGGGGCAGTTATGACAGTCTGTGCAGTTTGGTGTCCCCTGTTTTCAAGGCTTTTTTTGGCTGCTGGAGTTAGGTGTAATGGGTGGTTTGGGCAGTTTATACAGTTTGGAGTTTGGGCGATCTGGGCTTACCACCCAAAATGTACAAACCACCCAAACTGCTTAGATCGCCCAAACTTCCCAAACTACTCAAAACCGGCCAAACTGTAAATACCCCAAATCACCATAACTGGCCAAACCTCCCAGACTATCAAAACCACCTAAACCTTCAAAACCACCCTAATCTCCAAAAGGTGGTTTGTGTGGTTTTTACATTTTGGGGCAGCTATGACAGTCTGTGCAGTTTTGGAGGTTTCGGTGGTTTTTGACATTCTGTGCAGTTTTGGAGGTTTGGGTGGTTTTTACAGTTTGGGGCAGTTATGACAGTCTGTGCAGTTTTGGAGGTTTGGGTGGTTTTTACAGTTTGGGGCAGTTATGACAGTCTGTGCAGTTTTGGAGGTTTGGGTGGTTTTTGACAGTCTGTGCAGTTTTGGAGGTTTGGGTGGTTTTAACAGTTTGGGGCAGTTATGACAGTCTGTGGAGTTTTGGAGGTTTGGGTGGTTTTTACAGTTTGGGGCAGTTATGACAGTCTGTGCAGTTTTGGAGGTTTGGGTGGTTTTTGACAGTCTGTGCAGTTTTGAAGGTTGGGTAGTTTTTGACAGCCCGTGCAGTTTTGGAGGTTTGGGTGGTTTTTGACAGCCTATGCAGTTTTGGAGGTTTGGGTAGTTTTTGACAGTCTGTGCAGTTTTGGAGGTTTAGTTGGTTTTTGACAGCCTGTGCAGGTTTGGAGGTTTGGGTGGTTTTTGACAGCCTGTGCAGTTTTGGAGGTTTTTGACAGTCTTTGCAGTTTTGGGTGGTTTTTGAGTCTGTGCAGTTTTGGAGGTTTAGTTGGTTTGCACAGTTTGGGGCAGTTATGACAATCTGAGAGTACAGATTGGGCAGTTTTGGAGGGCTGGTCAGTTTGAGTGGTTTCATTCTTCATTTTGGGTGGTTTAGCAGTGGTGGTGCTGAACAAAATATAAATTTAGAATTTACTTGAAGCTTCTACTGGAGCAGAGGGAGCTGGAGTGCTGGGAGCTGCCGTTCCTGTACCAGATTTGTTAAGAATACTCAATATTCTTGTTTGCAACTCCGCTTGTTGATTTGGAGGTATCGCATTGTCTAAAAAACGTTTTTTAAAAGAAGAAAAAATAAACCATTTCCACTACCTTGACCAGCAGGAGTTTCCAATTTGATTTTCTCCTCAATAAAATGCTGAACGAGTAAATCACATTGCTGCGCTGTAAGCTTCCTTGTACCCTTCAATGCGAACTCTAACAAATGCTTGATCTCCTCAGAAGGAGTTTCGACGCCTTTTTTCAAGTTTGCTGATTTAATGAACATTTCGTGGTTCCGATTCAGAAAAACGAGAGCGTCATCAAGCAAAATGTTGCGGTGTTCTAAAAATAAATTAGATAAACAAAAAGAAAAGTTTTTAAATTTACCTTGAGGAGTGCCATGAAGTATTTCTAATGTTAAACTTCGGTTTACTTTGTGAGCAGGGTTGACCAAAATGGCATAAAGTGTCCCTCGGCTGGCAATATTGCCAAGGACCCTCATAAGAGATGCACCTTCATTGGGAAACATGAGGTCGACAGTTAGACCCAAATTTTTTAAACGAGTTTCAATAAATTCGCCGTAATCACTACAATAAAATGATTAAAAGATAATTTTTTGACTTTGTTTTTACGTCAAAGATTTGTTCATGACAACGATTTCGACATCGTTGACTCTTTCATCATTGGGAACGTTGAGAGGTACTGGAGGTTTTGCTGTAGGGCCGTCTGGGTTGACAATGAAGTCACGTTCTGGCGGTTTTGACCATGGGTCATCAGGGCGAAAAGATGGCGAATCTCTGAAATTATCTCGAGGGCCGAAACGATCTTGTGAACCTCGGAAATCACCCAAAGGTTTATCTCGAAAATTATCTCTGTCTCCTGAAAATTATGTTAATTTTGGGAGGTAGCAAGAAGTGATTTACCTCTGAAATCGTTTCCTGGACCTCGAAAATCGTTCCCGGGACCGGAGCCTCGAAAATCGTTACCTCCAGCTGGACCACTGTTGCCTCTAAAGTTTTCTCCCCAGGGGCTGAATCCTGGGTCGTTATCTCGGAAGTTGCCTCCACGGAAGTTCCCGCCGCCTCTTTCGTTTCTGAAATTGTTGTTTTGGCCGAAGGGGGGATTATCGCGACCGAATGGGGGTCGTCCTTCGCCTCCTCTGAATCCTCCAGCGTCCTCTCCTCTGAAACCTGGGGCGTTATCTCGAGATTGGAATGGGTTGTCGTCATTTTGTCCGAATCCTCCACCTCGGCCACCTCCACGGCCTCCTCTCATACCACCACGCCCGCCTCCTCGTCCTCCTCGACCGCTATCATCACTTCGCCTAAAAATTTATAAAAATTAATAGGTGGACACAATTTTCCGACAGCATATTTCTGAAGCAAGTTTCTGGAGAAAAGGATTAAAACTTTTGATAGTAAAGCAACAATATGATTTCTCAGCTCCCTGTGGACCGATCAACTTGAAATTTTCGGAGTTTTTTCTAGTCACAATAAAGCAAAAATGTGCAAAATATCAAGTCAATTGGTGAACAGGGAGCTGAGAAATCATTAGACAATTAACACTCTTTAGTCTCTGACTGCAGATATTACATTCTGTGCAATTTTGGAGGTATGGGTGGCCTTTAAGTCTGTGCAGTTTTGGAGGTTTGGGTGGTTTTTGACAGTCTGTGCAGTTTTGGAGGTTTGGTTGGTTTTTGACAGTCTGTGCAGTTTTGGAGGTTTGGGTGGTTTTTGACAGTCTGTGCAGTTTTGGAGGTTTGGGTGGTTTTTGACAGTCTGTGCAGTTTTGGTTGGTTTTTGACAGCCTGTGCAGTTTTGGAGGTTTGGGTGGTTTTTGACAATCTGTGCAGTTTTGGAGGTTTGGGTGGTTTTTGAGTCTGTGCAGTTTTGGGGGTTTGGGTGGTTTTTGACAGCCCGTGCAGTTTTGGAGGTTTGGGTGGTTTTTGACAGCCCGTGCAGTTTTGGAGGTTTGGGTGGTTTTTGACACTCTGTGCAGTTTTGGAGGTTTGGGTGGTTTTTACAGTTTGGGGCAGTTATGTCAGTCTGTGCAGTTTAGGAGGTAGAGATGGTATAATTCTAACCAAAAAAGTAAATTGCGTTTTCTCAGCTCCCTTTGGTTCAATCAACATGAAATTTTTAGGGCTTTTTCTCATCATTTTAAAGAAGAATTGTGCCAAAACTCAAGTCGATTGGTCCACAGGGAGCTAAGAAAACCCAATTTCCCTTTTGGCTTGGGTCCAATCATCATCATATTTTATCTCTAAACACCATCCTACCCTTGATCCTTTGACATAGGAGATCTATCCCTTGGTATATTATCCATCATATTTTCTTGCTGACTCTTATCATGATTAATGCTCGTGTTGATGCTTGTGTTCATGTGCTGATTTCGCGGCCCTTTAGCATATTGAACATCTAAGAGCAAAGGAACAATTAAAATAAAATAAATTTAAAAAATACATTACCAATTTTTCGACCAAAGTGCATTTGACCACTCAATGCATCTTTTGCTGCTGTAGCTTCACTTTCTGAAGTGAACTGAACGAAGGCGAAATTACGATTAATCCTCACCTCTGAAAGACAAAACGTTTAATGCGCTTAAAACTAAATGAAATGAGCGGTATATACGTAATAAAAGATGAAAAATGACTTTGGTGAGATGTAAACAAGGGGGCGCTTACCGGTGATTTTGCCGTGTTTGCCGAAAAGGTCTTCGAGATCTTTTTGAGTCGCTTGCTGACCAAGAGAGCCGACGTAGAGCCTCGCAGAGGGTGGAGCGCTACTTTTCCCTCCGCTCATCATTTGAATTTTTCCGGAAACTTATTTTACTCAGGAAAAAATAAATAAAATCAAATATTATTTAAATGCTAGAGAGGCTAGCTTCAAACAAAAAGGTAATTCCATGGTTATAGGTACAGGGCGCTCGTCCAGGGTTGCTTCAGAATGATTTATTTTGTGTGTTTAGTCCTTTGAGTATATAAATTACTAAGTAATTTATATACTTTAGTATAGTAATTTATAGTAATTCTTATAGTAATTTATATACTCAAAGGACTAAACACACCAATTTTATAAATCAAGTAGGTGAAATAGGTACCCAAGTCCTAAACCTCCCCCTTGGCTGATGGTAATGCCAACGCCAAAATTCCCAAACCATTTCCCCAACAAACCGATAAGCCATTTTTCTCAAGGAAACCAATTTAAGTTTTCAAAACAGAAGACTTTGGTCCCAAGAAAATACTATTTTCCCCAAGGAAATCAATTTTAGAATCTCATGGGTACATATGTACATAGAATCAATGTACATCAAATGAAATCCTTTTTCCCAAGGAAACCGTAACAATTTTTTCTCAAGAAAACGAATTAATTTTTAGTTGGAAAAATTACCGTCAGGTGGTAGCACCTGAAGACCGGTTTTTTTACTTCGATTTCCCGTGTTTTCTCCAAAACTACTGAACCGATTTTTGATTTCTCAGTCTTATTCGTTCTAGGAAAAATTAAATATTTTATGATGTCTCCAAAATTCGTGAGCATAGGATATAAAAGGCTCTTTCAGAAAATATTTTTCAAAAAAAGTAAAAAATCGCACATGAATACATCAGTTTATTATTTTTTTAATGATTTAAAAAAAATTTACATATTAAAAAATATTCATTAGATCCGGAGAAAAAGCCGGAATCGTGAATCCCGGGGGTTTAGCAAGCCTTAAACCATTTTTCCCCAAGAACATTTTTCCTGCAATTATGATTGTTTGTTCCCATTCATACTAAACAGATACATAATTCAACCTATCCAGGCTTATCAAGAGCCTCCAATAATCAAGATTTATTTTATAAATGTAGACAAATAATTATATAAGTTTTTATTTTAAGTATTATAATTTATACAATATAAATTGAAGAATAAAATAGAAAAGCATTTTTTTTAAACATTGATGGTTAAAACGCTTTTTGTGTTAGGAATGGTAAAAAAAAAAGTTTGTCACATAAAAATCACGACTTCTTTCTAATGAATTTTATATAAATCAATGCAGCAAGGATGCCGATTTCACTTAAAATAATCACAACCAAAATGATTTTGTTCATTAAAATTCCTTTTTTCATAAAACCGATTAACTGCTGGGTTTTCGTCAAAGTTCCGTCGATCTCTCCAAGCTGGTTTGAGGCTCTAAGAAGGGATTCTCGCTGGGAGGCAAGCTCGGTTATGACGTTTGTGCCGATCTCTTCAGTCTCGACGGCTGTCTGCTCGGCTCTCATAAGGCTCTGCCCTGTCCTCACGAGGGTCTCTTCTCCCTCAGATAAAATCGTCCTCTGCCTTTCATCCCACATATTGCTATTCCAAAAGGTCATCTAAAAATTACACAAATCAGCAGGTAAACAAAATAACGCTGCTTCCAAAATTCAAGTTTACTCTAGGAACGCGGCAGCGTTCCGCCCCACCAAGCAAAATCCCGAAATATTTAATATATTTACCGCAATGACAAAGAAGAGTTCACATCAAATAAAATTTGATAAACAAAGTAATCAATGAAGGTTTCAAAAAGGTTATATTTGAGATAATGACGTCACGGAATGCTGAAGACAGGCCATCGATGGACAGCTCTTGGTCCAAAAAATTTAATGGAGGAGGCGGGGTGGTTGTTGAAGCAAATAAAAAAGTTTAAATTAAGCCATGTCTTAAAAATTTTATTATTGAACTATTGCTATTGATTCAAGTCGTGTCAGCCTTGTCGGTTGCCATGGGAGACTACTAAGGAAAACAAAAATGCTCAATGACTCGATAATTATAATGTTAAATGATTCGATAAAAGTATGAGATATTGGAGAAGAAAATGAACGAGGAAGTGAGTCCGGAAACGATCAAAAAGACGCAAGAAGCGCTTTCGAAATACGTCAAAGAGTCGCTTCTCAACGAGAAATTTTTACGAAAGCTTCCCTTTAGATATATTCAAGATGTCGTTAAAAATGTAAGATTTAAGGCCAACAAAAGTGAAATTAATAAACTTTTCCTTTTTTTAGGTGGTCAAAGAAACGAATTTTATGAAAGATGTTTTTTCTCAAGAAGATTTTGTGGATTATGGCAAAGATAAAGAGCGAAAAGTTGTTTTTTTAAAGAAATTAATCAATGCAGTTCGTAAGTTTGTGTCAGGATGTAATTTTTGTTTAAATAAATCTTTTAGAAGAGGCAACTGGTGAGCAAGTAGCAGCAAAACCGAATAAAATCGTTGTCGGACTCGAAGTTCCTAAAACTTTAGAGCTATTTCAACAAATAGGAAAAGCAGTCGTTGCTAAAGTAAAAGATATATTTTTAAGCTTTTTTTCTAATTTATTTCATTAGGATGGTGTTAAAAAATCAGTTAAAAGAGAAGATTCGAAAGAAAAGAAGAAAAGAGATGTTTCGCTGACAAAAGAAAAGAAAACAAAGCCAAAGCCCGAGCCTGTCAAATCTGATGAAAGTCTTCGCAAGAAAAAAACGAAGCCGGACTCAAAAGAAAGCGAAAAAGACAAGAAAAAGCGAGATTCAGCCAAAGAAAACAAAACCGATGAAGAAAAAAAGAAGAGAAAGCCCAGCCTTGAAAACCAAATCGATAAAAAGCCACAGGATGAGAAAAAAGAGAGAAAAAGCAGCAGAAAGTCGCCGAAAGAAGCAAAAGCTGAAGTCCCCGAGCCCGAAAAGCAAGAAAACGAAGAACAAAATGCATCCACAAGTCTAAACGAAAACGAAGAAAGCAAAGAAAAAGAAGAAACTCCCGAAAAAAATGCAGAAAGTCCAAAAAACGAAGTCCAAACTGCTCCCAAAATAAAAGAACGTCGACCTAGCAGTCGCAGAGTCTCAGCCAAAAGTAAGTGCCAACAAAACCACAAAAACTAAAATTTCTTTCAGAATCTGAAAAAGTTGAAAAAGTCGAAAAAGTTGTCGAAAAACCAAAAGAGCCTGAAGTACCCTTATTGGGAGCTGAAACACCTGTCGCTGTTCCCAAAATGTAAGGATATCCAATGAAAAAAACATTTTTGATTTATTTTTGCTTAGAGAGAGACCCAAGACTGCAAGAAAAGCACCTCCTAGTGCCAGACCTGGTGTACCAAAAGCAAGAGATTTGGGCGAAGTGAAACAAGATCTCAATGCGTAAGCTTTTTTTAAAGAAATTTACAAATTTTTCAATTTTTTTAGAAGTTCTTCCGAAGTAGAAGCAAAACCGGTGGCAGTGATCGTCGAGACTGACACAAAAGACGACGACAAAGAAAACATGGTTGTGCTTGAAGCTCAGCTTCTTTCGATGGAAAATGAAGTTCAGGTTTTTATAAAAAGTGAAAAAAATTTTTGCATTGAAATTTGCAGAATGGAGTCATAGCACCCGAATTGGAAGAAAGTTTGGGCGAAAATGAAGGAGCTTTGGTCGCCCAGATTCTGGAAACTAAAAAAGAGCTTGAAGAAAGTAAGCGACTTTGGTCTCCAAGTTCAAACAAAGTTGAAATCGTAAGTTCATTTTTGTGTTTTCTTTTTAAAAATTTAGACTTTAGGAATGGGAAGGTGGTAAAAAGCAAAAAAGGGAAGCGATCATAAAAGAAGTGAATAAAATGAAAGAAGGCATACAGCAGCTCACAAGGGCGACCAATCCTCTCGGAAAACTCTTCGACTTTCTTCAAGAAGATGTCGATTCTATGCAAAGGGAACTCAAATTATGGACTGAAACAAATGCAAACTACTCCAAACAATTTAAAGAAGAACAAAAGTAAACGAAAACGTCATAAATTTCATTTTATCTTTTAATTTTAGGTTGTCGGAAATCTCACTGGAAACTTACAAAAGGCAGTTGGCCGAATTGGACAGCCTTATCGAACAAGAGCAAGAAGCTGTGCGAAACTTAAAAGCGAACATACTGTCCAACGATAAAAAGATAATCAACACAGTCACCAGACTTCCTTAAGTCTCAGGTTTTTCATTTGCACAAGTGCCTTCGATAATTTCGTGCCTAAATATATTCTAAATTCTGATAAATAGAAAAAATCAAAAAAACTTACAAATCAATGTATTTAACAGTATAACATTTAACAAATGACTGAATCTAATTTAACCTACAAAATTGCATCATTAATATAGATTATTTTTTTATACAAGCACATAATTTGAACAATATTTCCTAAAACCCAAAAAACGGGTTTGACACTATTTTTTTCCGTTTAAGAAAAATCAGTCATGATTTTTTTTTATAATTAAATTAATGCTAAAAATGGGATTTAAAACAATAAAAATTGATGTCTGGCGAGACATATTTTTGAAAAAAATGTTGAGCCATATTTTTTGTCTAATTTTCCTTTTCTATTGACTAGATTCAAACTAAGGAAAAAAAAGTTGTTTCAAGTACGTTTCCCTTTTTATTATGAATTTAGCACTTCCAAGCTGGACCTCCCACAGTAAAGACATCTTCAGAGTATCCTGAAACAAAAATCAATTAAACAAGTTGAGTAAGTTAAAACAAATGGAAGAGATGGCATCACAATTCTTGGTCTTAAAATTGTCGCTTTTCACATTTTTTATTGTTTTTGGGTGAGATATCGTTGGGCCCATGGTGTTTATGGAGGAAAATAGTCTATTTGATAAGTTAAAGGGGAAATTTCAATGATTTGGCTAGGGGGAGAACCAGAAAACAAAGAGTCCTGTTAAACTGGTGGTTCCCAAACTGGGGGTGCCCCCTAGGCTGAAGATCTTTTCTCCAAATATTCCTCAAATTTTAATATATTTTTTTTTAACCATATTATAAGGCTATTTTTCATCAAAAACCTTAAAATCGACATCTTAAGAGACAATTTTTCTTCAAAAACCTCAAAATCAAGGTTTCAAGAGAGACAATTTTTCGTCCAAAAACCTAAAAATCAACATTTTTAAAGCCCAGTTGTCGTCCAAAAAACTCAAAATCAAAGTTTTAAGAGCCGTTTTTCGTCAAAAGTCTCAATTTAACATTTTAGAGCCCAATTGTCGTTCAAAAACCTTAAAATCAAAGTTTGAAGAGACATTTTTCGTAAAAAACCTCAAAATCAAGGTTTTAAGAGCCAAATTTTCGTCAAAAACATCAAAATCAACATTAATTGTAAAGCCCTATTTTCTCATAGAACCTCAAAATCCAAGTTTTAAGAGACATTTTTCGT
Source organism: Orius laevigatus (assembly GCA_018703685.1). Classification (NCBI taxonomy): domain Eukaryota; kingdom Metazoa; phylum Arthropoda; class Insecta; order Hemiptera; family Anthocoridae; genus Orius; species Orius laevigatus. The sequence goes on along the minus strand of JAGWEN010000146.1, from coordinate 31,811 downwards.
CAAAAATATCAAAATCAAGTTTTTATAAGCCAAATTTTTGCCAAAAACCTCAAAATCAACATTAATTCTAAAGCTCTACTTTCGTCAAAAAAACCCCTCAAAATCAAAGTTTAAAGAGACATTTTTCGCCAAAAAAACCTCAAAATCAAGGTTTCAAGAGCCAAATTTCGCAAAAATCCTCAAAATCAACATTAATTGTAAAGCCTATTTTCGTCAAAACCCTCAAAATCCAAGTTTTAAGAGACATTTTTCGTCAAAAAACTCAAAATCAAGGTTTCAAGAGCCAATTTTTCGTCAAAAAACCTCAGAATCAGCTTTTTAAGTGCAATTTATTTTGTCAAAAACCTCAAAATCTACATTTTTAAAACCCCAATTTTCTTCAAGAACCTCAAAATTAACAAAAATTTTTTTGGGGGGAAAGGGGGAGGGGCGCACTGCGAAAAAGTTAGGGAACCTCTATGTTAAACCAATGTTTAGGACGAAAAAACTTTGACTGTCCTAAATTCCAAAATAGAAAAATTAAAATTATAGATAAAAATACATATAAAAAATAAGGTAAAATGTACCTTACAAGGACGAAAGCAAGAAATGCGATTATTGTTTAAACATATCACATTATCTAAATGTACTTCCTAAAATTTTCTGAGTTATTTCCACTCGTCGTTCAATATCTATATCTTTATTTCTGGACGGAAAAGGATTAGTCGATATCATTATTAAAGTTAATACGTACATAAGGGTTTCTTTTATTTTTTCCATGAGTGTAAAAATGAATAGGAGGACTGGATCGGGCTCTTTGTTTTCGTCTTCGGGCGGACGTGGGGGCTCTTTCTTTTCTGAGCTTTTACTTCGAAGTTCTTCAAGATGGATGATTTCAACTCTTTTACGCTCAGCTGCTTCCAGAGCTTCTCTCGCAAGCCGTAATTCTTGAAGTTTTAAAGCTTCCGTTCTCAGACGGTTCAAATAATCAGGAACACCTTTTCAATTTAAATAATTTAAAAAAATTTAATTTTAAATTTTACCGTTTACAGTGACCCAGAGTGTTAATCTACTAGGAAGATGAGCGCCATGATTGTCAAAATAGGTTAAACAAAATTCAAGCCCAGGCTATAAAAAAATAAATAACAAAATTTTTTTTACCTCATGAAAGTCTTTAAGAGGTTTTATGACGACATAAGACCAAAAATCGTTGACCCTCGATTTTCCGCTGACCATCGGAGCACTTGGGTGTTGAGTACTTTTACTTTTGATCACCATAACTTTTTTTACAGGGTCTACCATCCACCTTCGATTAAATACATAATCTCTGTTTGAAAAAAATCTCTAAAAAATAATTTAAAAAATAAAAATTACAATTTAGAAATACAAACAGGCCATTTTGTTTCCCAATAAATTATGTCAGAATTGGATCTTTTTTCGGAATCGATTTTTTTCAACATGACAGCATGTTCATCCCATTGCGTCCTATTTTCAATATCGAGGTATAGCTCGAAAAAATCAGTTGCTGTCACATCTGTATATCTGGCATAAACTTAAAAAGAATGTTTATTTTAAAAAATTGTTTTTAAAAAAATACTTTTGTATGTATGGAGTCCTTTTTCGACTTCTTTTTTCCATATGCTTATGTTTTCTTTGTCAATAAATCTAACCCAGCCAGACTCATTGGGATCTAAAAGAAAGTTAACAAGAAAATATAGTTTGGGGTGAGATTTACCACATTTTGGAGGGGACGCTCCATCTGTTTCTTTGAGAAGTTTGTTGCAAAGGTTGAACTCTTCTGTGTGGCTGAAAGAAAGGAGATAAAATTGGTGAAATGAAAAATTGGATTACCTGTTAAGTTCGGAGTCGGTTATTCGGTTGGAGTCCCAGTTGAATTTATAAGCGACGGCTGCGATGAGGATGTCATAAGCACCTTTGACGAAGAACCTTCTGAGCCTCTGGATATGGTGAATGAGCGGCAATTCGTTCCAGAGGCGGCTATAAAGGTTCAAAACCTGGACGCCGCGGCGTATCCGGAAAGCGACGACGAATTCGACCTGCGCTACGCAATTCTTCACCACGAATACGCTGTTGTTCCTCATAAAGCGTGAGACTTGTCCGAAAGGGCTCCTCCATGACGGGCCCGCCCGAGATGTGCAGAATTGGCTTCCTTGAAACTGGAAACGTTGACCGTGGAAAATCGCCCTTGCTGCATTCCTCAAAGGGAACATTTTATTAAAACGATTCAACTCTTGAAAATTTTCATTTTTTTAAAAATATTTAATGTAGTTTTGTTTATATAATATGAAAATTTAATTATCTTAAATAATTTAACGATTTGATAAAGCCCATGCTTTTAAAAATGCAAAAATTTTGAGAAAACTTTCTTATCTTCACAGCTGATTACCCGCATTGAGCATTACCTTCGACATGGTTATAAGTCAAGTTAAAACGTGTTTCTTGTGATAGTCTAATTAATCTGTTTTTTCTTCAACAATCTACATAATCTGTTTAAATTACGGAATTTTTATGATGATTGTAGTTTTTTCGGAAAAACACGATTTTAGTCTTTAGGTTGGCAGCCGTGACATTTTGAGCGGTATTCTTGTACCAATGGACAGTAGGTCAAAATTAGCATTAAGTTTTCTCAGCTCTGTCTGGACCAATCTACTTGAAAATTGGTACAGCTCTACGTTGATATGATCAGAAAAGGCACAGAAAATTTCAGCTCTATAGCTTCTCAAAGAAATGAGATAATGTAATGCCTTTGTCTAGATGGGGCCTGGATCCCACTCATACCAACAGAACTGTTAGTACAAAAAATTGGTGAAGTAGTTGTAATCCTAGATTAGAAACGATTTCCAACTTCTATAAAAATGATCACTTACCAACTTATAAATCAGAAAACCTCCCATAGAGTAAGAAAAACCTGAAATCACAACTTATAGCCTACTTTCTGGGGACTCTAGCCACTAGGGCCCCATGGGAGTCTCCTAAGTAGCGTTTTTTATTGCATAAAAGAAGAAAACAATGAACTCATAATACATAATATATTTCAAGTAAATAAAAATACACACTTTGAATAAAACTATAGATTCATTAAACACTGACAAACTATTAAAATACAAGTACGTTAAAAATTCTAATTTAATTAAGTAAATATAATACTCTGTCTCTTTAAAAAATTGCAATATTTATTTCTCCTTTTTAAGGACAAAAAATGTTTTATTTAAAAATATACTCATAATGGTAACTTGAGTAAGTTTTGACTGAAAAGAGCACATGCAAAGAGCATAAATATCTTATTTTTGCTAAAATAAAACTAGGAAAGACTTATTTTCATAAACCGAATTTTCCTAAATAAAATTTTATATCTAACTGAAATGAAAAGAGTGAATAAATAGCTTTTATGGATAAAAAAGGTGGGATTTGTGTCGAAATTTTAAGCGAGAGGTTGAAGTGGGAAGACTTGAGTAATGCGACCGATTCCTCTGGTGAGGCCATCTCGGAAAAGCAGACGTGATCCAACTCGAATGTATTCAGGGTGACAAACGAACCTAAAAAGGACCGAATGGTGTTTCCCTGATTGCAGACATTTCGACTGCATAATTCCTTCAATAACAGCCGTCTGTCGGATATTCCCTATGTGGACCGTAGTCTGAAATCCAGGGTAGATACAATGTTCACCCTCATGGTGAACAAGACCGACCTTAGCCTGTAAACATCAAATTAGTAACTTGAAATTTTAAAATAAAGAAGTACTTGAAAAAATATACAAGAAGTTGGGTTTTCTTCCACACTTAAAAGAACCATTCCGCTTCTCAGAGATGGATGAGATTCAAGAGCTAGAGAAGCACTTTGTGTCGAATGTACTGCTCTACAAGGTGCCTTATTTCTATGAAGAGATTGTATCCTTACAGGCATAAACGAACCATCATCATAAGGTCCTGGAAAATTTAGAAAAGAATTATACAAGTACGAAGCAAATGAAAAAATGTACCTGCAAGTAATTCTGTTCCTTCGGTTAACACTCCTTTTGTAAGTAAACCTCCAACAACTGTTCCGACATCAGCTACTCGGAATATTTCATCAATTTGAAATTCAGGTAATTCTTGGTCTAAGCGCTCTTTTTCTTTATTGCTTATTCCAGGAGGAAGTACATGAAGGAACCGTAAAAGTAAGTCGAGCCCTTCCCCTGTCACGCTTGAAACACTAAATATAGGAACAATGTTCTCTCTGAGTTGATTCGCACTGGCAGTAATTACATCATCTTCGGTTTTTACAACTATTGGAACCTAAAGTTTTGAATAGTATTTTTATGTTGAGAAAGAGAAAAAAATACTTTTCTGATTCCTGGGAGCGATAGAAGTTTCTGTATATGTCCTACAATGTCTTGGCTGGATCCAAGGTCGGTTTTGGTGACTACAATAAACATAGGAACATCCAATCCACTGGCGATAGTCACATGCTCTCTAGTCATGCCTACGACTCCAGCCTGGCTGCTCACGATAAGCATTGCATGGTGAGGTTGATAACCACTGACAGCTTGGACTATAATAAATTATGAAAACACTGTTTTAAAATGATTTCTTATACCAGTAGTCCTCAGGTACTTTTTGTGTCCGGCTAAATCTAACAAGGAGATAAGTTTTGTACAATGGTTGTCTTCACCGCATTCGAGATCAAAGCAGTTTATGATCTTTCCTTGAGAGTCGAAACCAAGAATAGAATGACTTATTGAGCTTGTCCGCCCAGATTGAACTTCGTGTAGATGTCTGAAGGTGTTAAGCCTCGCTCTCCCTCGGCCGTTGTCGAGCTCCCCTTGAGTAAGGACGCCGACAAGAGTTGACTTCCCGGAATCCGCGCTTCCCATAACGGCGACCCGGACCTCAATCGTGTGCTGGTCCGCTGGAACCTTCCGGACCAACACTTCCGATACTTTTCTTCCGCAGGCGACTTCTCTCTCTCGTAATATTGTAGTTGTCGCTCCCAACTCGGCAGCCATCAGCGACAACGTTTTAAGACTTGTATCCATTTCATATGATGGCAAACCTGCCAAAAGACCTGAATCTTCAACTCCAATTTCATATATTGCCTCTCCTCCTCCTTCACGTAATCTCCATTTTAACTGCAAAAAATGCATAATGATAACATTTTTTATTAAAAAATTTTTTTTATTTGAATCATCATTAGATAGATATCAAGTCGTTCACATTTCAAAAACCGGTTTGCCGACCTTGAGCATGAATTTGAAAGTAAGATGAAGAAACTCAATATTCTGCAATAATGGTTCAAAAAAAAATTTTTTTTTTTTTTTTTTCTGCACTTCCCAATAGTTATTTGAATTTGACGTACTTGAGTGACGAGATGCTGAAATCTTGTTCTTGAAGGGTTGAGCAACTTTAATTTGTACTCGATATTGCCAAGTTGAGGCTCAGGGGGCAACTGCCCCTCCAGGCAATTGTCATTAGGATCGAAAAGCCCAAGGAGTGAATCCATTCTGAAAAACAAAAATCAAATTATCAGATTAAGTACAAAAACAGTTTATTTACGACCTTTACAGAAAACCATTTTTCATTTATTTAACAGCTATAAAACCAATTAAACGATTATAATCACAGACATGACTCAAAAGATAACAATGCAAAAAAACTGCAGAATTCAACAAATTTTAAAAAGGAAAAGATAATGAATGTCACGGACGGCAAAAATGAATAAAACAACCATTTTTGTGTATTTTCAAAAGCGTGTAATGAACCCAAGAAATACGATTAATTAATACGAAAAAATATTATGACGTAGGAATATAGGGTAGGTGCAATTTCGTTTCAGGCAGTGATTTGCTAATGATGTAAGCCTCAGTGAAATAAGAACTTTCACTTTTTCTTGTTCTAAGCTCTATAAAATCGTCCTATATAGTGGAAGACGTGAGAAAGCTAGCAAAAAAGTCAGATTTATAAGTTGCAGTCATAATTTACAGCATGATTTATTGCAAGATGGGAAGGATAGCTTCCTTTGACCTGCATTCGCAAGTTTGGCACGTTTTGCAGTCTTTTGCTTATATCTCGAAAAATATGCATTTCAGCGATTTGATCACTTAGTACAAAATAAAAGCTCATGAAATTTGCTAAAAATCCGTTATAAATTTGTCCGATTCGGAGCAGCCGTTTGGCAGATATTGATGGTCAAAGTTAACCGTCCGCCGTATGACAAGTGATGAGAAAATGATGGCGGACACCAATGAACCCTTTCGCCCGATTGAGTTCGGACTAGGCTCATTTTAAAGGTAATTTAATGCTTCTTGTTTCAAAATTTGTCCGAACCTTCTATATATGATAGGTTTGGCTCCAGAGCCAAAAACGTACTGAGAAACTTGATCGATGATTCTTGGAAAAACAAACTTTGTCCCAACTAATGGCTTCAGTTCGATCGGTCCCGACCCTGATTTAAACTTGGAATAAAAAATCAGGGCAATGGTCTTTCGCTTGGCAACTCAACTTGGCAAGCTTGATATTTTGTAAGTTTCGTAATAATCGTAAACAAGGTTTGTTCATTTTCCGACCTTCACCGCGAGGATTGAAAACAGAGGACTCACTGAGTATATTTTTGTCAGAAAACTATTTCTAGGGGCTAGGTGATGGTATCTATTTAGAGATTCGAGCTTCAATAACATAGAAATCGAAACATTCGTTATCTAGTGTACAAAATGAGCAAAGATTTTTACTAGGCAAAAGAGTTGCAAAAAAATTTAAAAGCCTTTACCTAGCTTTTTAGAAGCAGGAAAACCTTGAACTTAGAGCCAAGGGCAATTTATTTCTATCGTAATAGCTGATAAATAAGGCAGATAGTAGCGTTCTGTTACTGCAGGCAATAAAATGTTCTCACGTACCTACCTATAAATATTGCAATTTAGGAGTAAGTACCTACCTAACAGATTTGAACAGTACGGGACGCTTGTTTAGTAAATACTGACAATTTTCAGCCTCCCTTTTTCGTTGCCATCAAAAGAATTTTTAACCTTGGCAACCTAGGAGGCATCTTGGACGTGACCTGGCCTGGCATTCAGCGAGTTGGCAGCGGGCAGAAAACAAAACGTTTTTCAATTTAAAACGACTTTACCTTTGGCTAAAGGAAATTTGTGTTTTCAAACACGTAGCCGATAAAATAATCGTTATCAATAAAAACTGACCTATTTTGTGCCGAGTTTGGCAATCATTTTGTAGAGGAGGAAATTCGTGCAGCTTGATTAAACCAACTGTTGGGGAACACGAAATAAAATTATCACACTCAAATAAGGGATCAGATAAAAACAAAAAGACGCTTCTTGACATGGATGTGAGGACAATATGGGCTTCTGTTGATTTCAAAGAATTTCAGGAGAAAATTACGTCCAAGGAACTTTTATGTATGACATCGGCCTCAAATGCTCCTGGGGGAGGGCAGAGGAAAGTTTGGATACAATCGCAATCTTCATCTGATTTCCTGTTTTTTGGGGTCACTGGAATCCGAGGTATGCTGCCAAAAATTTTGTCAAATCCGCAAAATCTTAATTTTGGCACACATTGCAGTTTTTTTGCTTATAAATGCACCTAAAATTTAAGCCCAACCGCAGCTCTGTAGGTCCAATAGATCCTGAGATATTGGGCTTCAAAAACGCAAAAAATCGTCGTTTTTTTGAGGTGATGTTCAGACTTCAGAGACATAGCGTTTATTCAGGGCATTGCGTTTTCACAGTTCCATGAGGACGCAAGTCTTTTGCGAGTTAAGTCACTCAAATTTTGGTCCCTGAATCCAGCCTTAAGCCCAACAGATCTGTGAAAACCTCAAATGCTACTGAACCTAGGGACGCTTCTTTAAGTGAATAAAACTGGAAAACGGGCTCGTCTGCTGGAAGAACAAACAAAGGATTTTAGGAGGGAAATTTCCCATGACAATATTTGCCACACAAACCCTTTTACAGGTTCATTCATGCTAAGACGCGTCTCTTAGTTCTGTAGCATTTGATGACGTCCTCAATGGTCACTGATGCATCGAATTTTATTTAATTATTTTTTATTCTTCAATTAAACAGATAACCCACAAACAGCCTCATTTGCATAAATTGCCACCCTTTTGCAATCTATTTCTGCACAATTTAGACGGAGGAAAGCTATCAAAAGACAAAGAGAGTCTTCTTGAATTTGCAATAGGGTCTACTGCAACCAAGGATATAATAATATACTGTGACTGCAACATCCAGAGAGGATTATTATTTCGGAAAATATTAAACTCGTAGCCTCCATTAGGAAGACCTCTCGTCTTTTCATTTCCTGGAATAGTAAACGCCGAAAATAATCGTGAAATGTTGCGTCATGATAACTAAAACACAGGTACTGCTGTGGATACTCATAGGTACCAAGCTACAAATACAACTATGAACATTTTACGGAAAAGATTTGTATTTGGTCAAGGTAAGTAGGTAGTTATTAGAATTTAAAATGTCACTATACTTCCTTTTTGTCATTCGAGGTCAAGAGATAGGTACATCATTCAAAATGGATTAGGAAAAAAACTATTATAACAACCTATCCAAATATGGATGGGATCTCTTCAGAATAAATTAGAAGATAATCAAATACAGATAGTTGATGCAAATTGGATGATTACATAAAATAAGAGTGAAAGAAAAGTTGAAAAAAATGACTGAGTTTTTTTTTATTGAACACTTTTGAACTTACATTATAAAAGGTCGAGATACAGTGTCTAAATAAAAGCCAGAATCCAAAGCAAGAGATCGAAATCGCCTTCACATTTTAAAAACCGAGTCCGCGGCTCCGGGATTTTCGAGCGAAACCGAATAAAAACTAAACAAATAAAACTTGACACAACATTATTTTGACAGAGGGCCGGAAAGTGTTGGAGTGGGGGTTTACTGCTAACCCAATCTTGCGGCTCGCTTTTCAACTAAATAATATAAAACGTGAATATTTTTCAAAGAGATGACATAAGGTCTACTTGGTTTTATTTTTTTATTGAGCTGGCGTCCTTGATATCATAAGATATTTAATTCTGTCTCGTCTTTTTCTCTGGTCAATTGAAATAAAAGTGCAAATACTTCACCAATCTGACATTTGTTACGTCATAAGACATGTTGTAGTGGTGGGTCGGTACAGCGGTACCGGGACAGTGGAACCAAGTATCATAGTGGAACGGATCCGAGCGGTGATATCAACTCTGTTATATCAACCCAACCGTGCGGGTCTTACCGGGAATAGAATAGAATAGAATAAATCTTTATTTACAGATGCAAAGTTACATGAAAAAAACACCGAATCTTGCATGATGCTCATTACTTAAAAATAAAATAAATTCTGCAAGAATAAAGGATGAAGGTGGTTCCGAGCGACTTATGTCACTAGCATAAAATTCAGCTAAGGGGGATGTAGAAAATTAAAAAGAGAGCGACTAAGCAATTAAAAAGAGAAAGAAATAGAATTTCAGAACCCTCCTAGCCCTCTCAAAAACGAACCCATTTTAATTTTGAAAATGGTTTTGTTTATATTTTGCAAAAGAAATTCCCACTCGAGGCTCGCCACGCTGCACTGTACCGGCATTTTGGAGCGGTTACTTCTTTGTCACTGGAACCATTGGAATCGTTGCAGTAAAAACGTGGACCGACACAGCCCTAACAAGTTGTAACCTTTTAATGGTTACATTTTAATTAATATTTAATAAATAAAAGAAATCACCACCTTGTGCGTCTACTTTAATTAACTTTCAAATTAATTTTTGACGGTGTTTAGCCTTATAAGCTGAATGTTTGGGGTGGTGTCAAGGCTTCTTAGTGAGTCCCTATTTCAATAAATTTATTGTCTCATACAAATTTCAGCAAGACCTAGAAACCTGATAAAAATAATGAGCAGCACTGTGGCCGAAGAGGCTGTCAATCCGCTGAAAAGGATTTCTGAAAATTCCCTGGATGAGCCTGAGAGTAAAAAAGCGAAGCCGGAATTTGTGCGAGTGAAAAAGTGGAAGTATGCTGTCTTGATATGTTACTCGGGACAAGGATATTTAGGGCTTCAAAGGTAAAATGACGTACATAAATGAAAGATTTTAAATTGTTTTTTAATAGGAACCCAGGACGTAAGACGATAGAAGAAGAGATATTTAAAGCATTTCTTGCCACAGAATTGATCAATGATGAAGCATTTAATCAACCGAAATCGATCGATTTTCAAAGAGCTGCTAGGACGGACAAAGGAGTCTCTGCAGTCCGACAAGTTCTTTCTGTCAAGCTTCGTAAGGGGAACAAATTTTAAGAATCTCCCTCTCCCTAGGGTTTTGAGGCAAGGGGGACTCTGTAATGTTTATCCCATTCAGAGTTAAGCAAGTTTTTCAAGTTTCATCCCTTGGGCGCAAATTCACTCTATTTGTTTTCGCTGTTAATAACAAAAGCTTTTATCCTGGGAATAACTATACCATTAGAAATCTAGTGCAATACTGAAGAACTAATACTTGACATTACAGAGAAAAACTTCACACTGAAGCCATTAGTCTGGCCAATCTGTTTTTTTTTTTTTCATTTGTGCAGTCACCTCCTGCTAGTTTTAAATTGATTTGTTTAATTTCAGCAACTGAAGTGAATATCGAGAAAGTTAACATGCATTTGCCTGAGCAAATAAGAATGGTCGGATTAAAAAGAGTAACTAAAGGATTTAATTGCAAAACGAATTGCGATGCTCGAACCTATTCTTACATGATGCCGTCATTCGCTCTCGCTCCAAAGGATGAACCGATCTCCCCAGATTATAGAATAACACCGGAAGTTTTGAAAAAAACTCAAGAAGTTTTACAAATCTATTTAGGAACTCACAACTACCATAACTTCACCTCTAGAAAGTAGAAGAAAATTTAGTCCTTTTGGCATGTTATTTATTTATTTTTTTTCTCAGGAAGCCATTTGATCCTAGTGCTATGAGATACATAATTAGTTTTACTTGCGACGAACCAGTTCTTTGTGACGGAATGGAATTTGTTATATTGAAAGTGAAAGGTAAAACTATTATCGAAAATTTTATGTAAAAATTTTTTTTAGGACAAAGTTTTATGCTTCATCAAATCAGAAAGATGGTTGGTGTTGCCATCGCTATAGTGAGAGGTTTGACGAATGAGGAAACCATTAAAAAAGCTTGGAGCGAAGAAAGGCTTGACTTACCTGTCGCTCCTGGGCTTGGATTGGTCTTAGAAGAGGTAAAATTGCAAAGAAAAATTCATTTTTATTAAACCATTTCCAGGTTCATTATGAACGGTATAACAAACGTTATGGCAATGATGGAATACATGAAGCAATTGATTGGTCTAAAGAAAACGAACTTTTGGAAGACTTCAAAAAGAAATTCATCCTCTCATCCATTGTTGAGGCCGAAAGCAAAGAAAATTCGTAAGAATCTTCATTTTTTTGATACATAATATTAATAAATTATTCAGGATGATTTCTTGGTTAGAAACACTTCCTATGCACACTTATGACGTCAGAAATGTGCATCGCCATGAAATTATCGATGATGAAGAAGAAGACGATGAGGATGGCGAATCGAATTTAGAAAATTCAAAAAGAGCTAATTGAATTTTTTATTGATTTTTTACTATAATAAAAAAAATTTAAAGAAAACTATTGATTTTTACATTTTTTGGAAGTTCACAGTGACCATGTACTTCAAGATATGAAGCTACAAGTGGTTGAACTTTGACAACAGAACCTGAAAGAAAATGAGAATAATAATTTATGTTGTCTTCAACATAAAACGTATTTGTACGCCTGCTATAAAAGTCTTCATATAGTGAAATATTTCCAGCATTTTTAAATTTTTTGTAATAAGGAGAAAACACTTGAAAGTCCACACGGAGGGATTCTGATATTTTTAAAGAAGCCACTGGAGAATAAACAACACGAAAAGGAATGTCTAAAGTCTTGTAGATGTTCATAATTGAGTCGACGGTTGAATGGAACTCGTTTTCGATCGATTCTTTGGTTGCGGCAGTGAATATTTGAATTGTGCTGCATTGTGAAGGTGAATAAAGGTCCTCGTTGGCTTTGTAGGAGTAGCTTTTTCCTTGGGTGACTAACCGTAAAGGTAAGGCAGCACTACTAATGGCTGTTTTATAAAAGTAACTCAAAAATGGGATAAAAGATGCTCCTCCATGCAAATAAAGAAAATCATCCTCTCCATACTTGCCGAGTGACCAGACATCATCTTCTATTATCTCCTTGATGACTTGTCGACAAAAGTCTGGATTTGAGATAGGCTTAAATTGTGTCAAATTGGTTAAAAAGTGGTCTAATATTAACATTTCAAATAATGCAGCTTCGTTTTTTAAGAAATATGAAGTTGGAGAGTTGTATTCTAAGATTTGCAAATTTCTACCTATCACCAAATGGCTTTGAGATTCTTTAAGTTTGATTGGAGAAACAAAAATTTCTTTCTCTTCATTTGGAGTTTTTGTGTTGACGTAATTGGGAAGTTTGGATAAAAGCGATGAAAGCTTAGTTTCTAAATCTTGAATGACGTTTTTGAGCGATTTGGCATCATTTCTTAAAATTTTTGCTTTGTTGCTCAATGATATGAACTCTGTGTTTGTTTTGTCGGTTATTTTCGATATTTTTAGGCTCGTTTTCGCTCTAGAATCTTCGATTTGGTTTCTTTGATCTTTTAATAAAACGTAACGTTTGGCTAATTTTTCGATTTCGGACACATCGATGTTAATATTTCGCTTTTTCAAACTCTCACGCATTTCGGAGGAATTCCAGAAACTTTCGTTGATGTTTGGGAGTGAAGAATAAGGTCGAAATGCCCTGTTGGGTTTAAGAAGTTTGAATAAGGTGGAGAACATTATTTATTGTCATCAAGTGGCGTCTGGGTTTCGATTTTTCGCTTTTTGGGAGGCTGGTAACTCCCGTGGCCGGCTGCTCTTGCCGATTCTTCGATCGAATATGGCTCGAGTTCCAAAGCTTTTAGCCTTCGTTTGTGAACTTTTGTTTTGAAATGATCATCCAAAGCACGCTGATCAATAAAATACCTCCTAAAAACAAATTGTAACGAATTTAAAAAATGTGTAAACAAACTTACGCGCAATGTAAACAATAATGCTGAGCTTCACCCGGTTTATCTAAATCGACTTCTTGCTTGAGAAGAGTTTCTGCCTTTTTGGGCCGCAAATCTTCGTCGATCTGAAAAAGTCAAATATGAACACGTGGTTTGACAAGGAAGTGAGCGTTTAGCTGAAGTTGAGCAAAGGAAAGAATAAAGATTAGGGTCAACCATATTAGGAAAATAATTGAAAATAACGTACTTCATCTAAATCTTTGGATTTCCTTTTGGTTTTCCATTTTTTGTGAGTGTCTCCTGTGTGGATTTTTCTGCGACGGTAAGGTCCAGGCATGGTTTCCAAATATGAAGGTTAGTTTTAGTTAATAGCCTTCGGCGCTTGACGATTCGACGTCATAAATGGAGATAATTTGAGAATATCCTATTCCTTGCATCATCAACTCTTTTGAAAGTATCATCAATTGCATGGTGCATTTTTATGGGTCTTTTTGCAGTTTTGACAGCTCTGTATTAAAATTTTTGAATTAGTGACGAATGAAAAATAAACCAGACCAAAAAACACGTTTATTTTGACTGTGTAACCAATATTGAAACAGTCAATTTTTTTCGAATCTCTTGATACTTGGCCATAGCCATAGTTAGGTAGTATGAATCTACCAAGAGGTACTTATGTATGTACTTGAATTTTTTCATAATTTTCTGATTCGAATTGAAGAAGGAAATTAAATAAAGTCGAAAATCGGTTTTTTTGTATAAAAAACCTTGAATAGGATAGCACCGAATTGATGCTATCGGAGCATGCAAATAGCGGAGCGAATAGCGACATGAACAATCTTTCCCTATTCTTATTTAAGCTAAAACTTCTTCATTTCTTTCTACCCTCTTTTAACCCCCTGTCCACCCCACGGCCCACTGGCATGACAGACTCTCATCATCCATCTGTATATACGTATGTAGTTTTGTAAAAAGAATTTATTATATTATTTGTTACTTATAGGCCAACAATTCCAACAAACATTATGTCCAGACCACCAACCTTTTATTTACTTATTTAACTAGGGGTTTTGGAAAGGTTACTTTTGATGGGAATTGGGCCTAAGTCTAACCATGGTTTATTTTCTTACGTCTAACCTTGATTTAATTTCTTTTATGATTTAATTATTTAAACAAACCACTCAGAAAGCGTTTTCCCCACACCTCCCCTGGTAAGGGGAAGTTGACGGTCATCGATGCTAACGGAATTCATTGCTGAACTCCGAGAGCTGCCTCACGCTCAGGGGAACACGCCACGTTTCATCAACGTGGTTTGTTGTGTCCGACTATTGTCGGTTTGCAAAATGAAGATCTACTACAGAAATGATCCTGTAGAAGTATGATCTTAATTCGAACTAGGTTTTGCCTAAGTATGTATAGCCATGTTCGGTATCACAATGAGGCGGGAACGTTGCAACATTTTTTCATCTCTGGGTCTCTAAATGGGTCCATTATGTCTTCCTAATCGTGGTAAATTAGTTAATTTATTGCATTTTTAACTAAATTTAAACCGATTATTGGATCAAATATCTTTATAATATCAAATTGACCATAAATTAGTACGGTAAGTAACGCAGAGCTTAGTCCTGCCATCTAGTGGCCAAACGCTCAACCAATTAAGGCGGTCCATTGAAAACTGCTTTAACGAAACAAATTATTCCGCTATTTAACACTTTTGGTTCCTTTATATCTTATTTATTATTAAATGATATGTATATAAAAAAAAATTTTTTTTCTTACTTTCTGTCAATATCCATTTGTCAAGTTGACACTTCTCGAGTACTGTGCAACACCATTTTCTTTTCTTTCAAAAAATCTACTTATTTCTTTCCGGTGAGAGATTTTTTAAAACACTTTTATCGTGGAATATGACATTTTTAAGTTTAAAAAAAATGAGTCCCGCGGCAGCAGGACTAAAGAGGTAGATTTCTTTCAGATGTTTAGATCTAGAACTTTCTAAATTCGAAGAAAAAAAAATCATCTGTTTCCCGGTAAAAATTCAAAAATTTCTTTTTTACCTAGGTTCAAATCTATTGCGCCCAGCTGATCCAAACCAACTTTAAATCTTTCTTAGCCATCCCCATAACATCACTTTTAAGTTTTAAAGCGATTGGATGAACGGTTTGCGAGATACGCAGTTTAGGCCCTAAGTAAAGTACCAAACCGCTGGTCCGATTTCAGCCGTTAACGAACTCATAAATTCTATTAGTTTTAAAAGCCCTAAATACCGAATTTCATGCTGGTCAAGTAAAAATTACTCAAGTTATCGTGCGAATATATACATATATACATATATACATATATACATACATATATATATATATAAACTTTTGAGTGAGGGTGGTTTGGGGGTCCAGGGGTCTGAAATGAAAACCTATCACAAAAATTTTGAATCTGAGACTACTGCCCCCATTGCAATAGGTAGATTTTCTGAAAGAAATCTACCTAAAAGCATAAAAAGCAGCTTGAATTTTTTTTCATAATAAATTAAGAAACCCAAAATAGGGCCTCTCATGAGATTTTCAGGGAACACGAAGAATATGATTATAAAAGCCTCGAGGCAGCCTCGAGAAGCAGCGGATTTCCTCCGGAAAGGCCTTCCCTAAGCCTATCTTGATGTCCTAGTTATCCCTCCCCCCGCCACAGTAAAATAATGAAATGGGTCTCTGAGCCGGAGTCTCCATCGCACCGACACAATAGCTTAAATTCCTCTAGAAATCAGCGGAAAATTTTCAAAGCCTATGGCTCAGTATATTTCAATTAAACCACGTGATTTTCACCGCCAAAAGTTCAAATTCTAAAATTAATTTCATCAATGCCCTAAGAAGTAGCTTCCTCTTCGTATGCGGGCTTAATCTGTTGTCAAATGTGATTCTCAGTTCATGAGCAGCTCCCTGCTCTTATGATCAATTTCGACCATCTTCTGCTGTTATTTTCTAGATCACGAAGTTCTATTTAATTCCCTCAGGAGAGTCTCAGAACCGCTTAGGCGATTCCAACTGTCTTCTACTATGGTCCTCGGCCCATATATCTATTTCCAACCATCTCAAACTTTCCGGTATCGAAGAAATCACGAAATTCCATTTAGGCCCCTTAACGTGGGTCCCAGAACATCTTCCGTGATTTGAACCGTTCTTAATATGGTCTGCGGATCATCAGACCTTCCATCACGATTTTCAACCATCTCAACCTTAAGGTTCAAGAAAATCACGAAATTCCATTTAGGCCCCTTAGACAAGTCCCAGAACCGATTTTGAGATTTGAACTGCTATTAACTATGATCCTCGGCCCCTAGGACCTTCCCTTCACGATTTCAACCATCTCAAACCTTCAGGTTCCGAGAAAATCACGAAAATGCCCTTTATGCCCTAAGCGAAGTACCAGAACCGCTTGCTCGATTTCAAGCCATTTTCAATAGGTTTTCCTTCTCAATTTTTTAGGCCCTAAATACAGAGTTTCATCACCTCATGCAAAAATGCTCCAGTTATGCGAATGACAAACTGTACATATATATATATATATATATAAATAAATATCTATATATATATAAATAAACATGAAAGGAAATCTTATATTTTTGTGATCCCCAGAGCTTCCTGATCACGAATATATAAGCCTCTGGCCTGGGAGCCTCCGTGACGACCACCTCAATAGCCTACTTTCCTACGGAAATCCGCTAAAAAGACACAAAAAGTAATCTCCTATCTACAAACGAAAATCTTTTGAAGAATCGTTGTCATTTTTCTAAGTTGAGGTCAAACCGTGCAGGCAATCCCTGTCACAGACAAAAATAAATATTTTAAGCGGATTCCATAAGAAAGAGGCTATTGCAGTGGTTGTCGCGGAGACTCCCAGGCTAGAGGAGTATATTCGTGATCAGGACGCTCTTGGGATGAAGAAAATATCACGATAGTTCATTGCATAACTGGAGCAATTTTGACTTAAAGTTTATGAAAATCGGTATTTAGGGCCTGGAAAAATTGGGAAGAAAACCTATTGAAAATGGCTTGAATCGGGTCAGTGGTTGCACTTTGCTTAGGGGATGAAGTGCAATAACATGATTTTCTCGGTAACTAAAGGTCAATTGTCAAGGACAGATACATAATTATTCTAGGAGTGGAATTAGAAATAATCAGGATATCAAAAGTAGGATTTGGGAAGCCTTTCAGGAGGAAATCCGCTGCTTCTCGAGGCTTTTTTTGTTTATTTCACAGTGACAATTGACAAATAAGCTTTTAAATGAGAATGATCCAACAAAATGCACTAATGTAATCTTTCCACTGGTTTGCCAACGAGAGAGTACCTATTTAGTCCAAATTACGTATTTCGAATTAACTCAAAAGATGCTCCCACCTTTATTTATCGAATTCATGAAATAGCACTTTGGGCTTAAGTGATGGAAAAAAGGACGAATTTGTATGAAAGTGAGCGTGGGGGGAAAAAAAGAACGTAAGAACGTTCTCAAACGTAAAAAGTGGTGGAAGACACATTTCTCTCAGAAGCACGTTTGGAGCCAGTCAATCAAAACCATTCAGCAGATCAGCTTCCATCCGTAAGTCGATTTTTTTAAATTTTACAAGCCGGTAGCATAACTAAAGGTACTTGGAGGAAAATCAATCTTTGTTGATTAAACTCGTCAATAGGGTACTATGGACTATCCCCCCTCACCCTTATTTACTCGTAAATTGAAAGTGTTGACTTAAAGGTCTATAAGCTATTAACTAGACTATTAACACGTTTTTTTTTCTTTACAGAGCCTATATATTTTACATTATGGAGTTCACTTTAGATTAATTTTTGCCAAAAAAGTATGTCATATAATGGTGCCTAAGGGGCCTGAGCTTTCGTTCTTACCCGATATATTCCTTAAAATTAACAACATACAGTGTAATATAAACGCCAATAGTTTTTTCGTTGGTTTTAGTGGTAGCTGCCCAAAAAAGTGCCCGAACAACGGACTCTCTTGATTATTAAACTTCCTTATACTTCCACACGAGTTCAAATGAAAGTAGGCACACGAAATGACCCCCTCCCCCTCCTCATACGATCATATTTGGAGTTTTTCTTCTCGATATTATCTAAACATTATCGTCGTTAAAATTGCAGTCTTATTTTCTTTCTGGGCCGTATCAGCGCCTAACCCAGGAGTGGTTTGTTAGTGGGACTGATATTTAGTAAAAGAAAGTTGTTATGTCTTTTATGTAATACGAAGGCCGTTCCGCGCCGCGCCGGGGGAGAATTTTTGCGGTCAGTCTTATTTTGAAGAGCGTCCAAGAAGGTCCCGCCCCCTCAACCTCTTCCGCACACGTTTTCATCTCGATAGAAAACACGGAATCCGAAAATTTCAAGGTAAATAGCAATTATAGGCTAAAATTTGTCACCAACAATTTTCACCCAAAACCTACGACCTGCTTATGTCTTCACTGGGCTCTCTAGCTCAGTGGTTTAGAGCGTCTGAGCGGTAAGTAGGAGGTCGTAGGTTCGAATCCCACTTAATGTCCAATTTTTTTTTTCAATCTTTTTCTTCCCTAATTTATTTACAAATAAAAATTGAATGAAAATTCACAAATAACAGCTTTTATTCATAGAGGAAATTTGAGTATGAGTGGAGACTTAACAAAAAGCAGCGTTTTCTTAGCTCCTTTTGCACCGATCGACTTGAAATTTTCAGAGCTTTTTCTTTTCATATTAAGGAAGATCTTGGGAAAATTTTAACTCCATTGGTGTACAGTGAGTTAAGGAAACGTTTATGCACCTTTTGAGTTGTCTCCACTATTAAATTTTGTCATTGATCACCAAAAGTATTGCAAAATTTCATTTTTTTACACAACCAAGCCAAAATCCTGATAAACCAGAAACTTAAAACAATTACCATTTTCATTGTTGAACCCCTTTGTTTAATAATCATTGAATCAATCTAGTTCGATTCATAACTTCCATTGTATTTTTGGTCTAAATTTCGTTTTAGTTGGGAAAAACCGTTGGTAAGAAATAGAAAGTGACCGTAGGGGTTGCGAAATATAACAGAATGCCGGCTACAGTCAGATAATTAAACGTAACGTTTTCTGTTTCAAGGTCGTCAGCTTCGGAGGTGCATCTTGTTATGATAGACGTACTATAAGGTAAGCCTTCATTTTTGTCATAAAATCGAAAATCCTTTAATATAATTCAATTTCGTAATATTTTTTGGGGGTACCTACGCTTTTAAATACCAAGGTTTCCGTTATAAAAAAAAAGCAACTTTCGACAAGTTTCGAAATTGAATTTCCAAATTGGTCTAATGAGGTTTAATTTTAACAATTTTATCAAAATATCTTGGAATTTCTAAAAGGAAGTAGGATCTGTAACAAGAGTATCTCATTTAATGACAATCTGAGTACATCCTTTACGTAATCTTTAAATCCTTTGAGATCTAAAAATTCACTTTAAAAACTCTTGTTGGACCATCAAAAAGAAGACTTTCACTCGTTGTATCTCGAGCAATCGTTATGTTAATTAGCCTCTTGTTATTATGCAATTTTTTCCACCCTAAAAGGTTTTTTTTTATTTCGTACCTCCTTTAGGCATTATCACTCAACTCTGAAATCCTAGCACTTCGATGGTAGGTGGGAATCCTTTCGCGTGGGAGGGAAGCGATGCAAAAGCGGAAGGTCGTTGACGTAACCCTTGTCCGAGAGACAACCTTGCCCCGGGTCAACGAAAAGAAAGTTCACAGAGACGTTTACAAAAAGTACCGGATATTTTCTCTTTTGCACTTCGGAAATATTAATTCATAAAGCATTATTAATTGGTAAAAAATGCAAAAAACTGTTTTTCTTTAGGTATGCTATGTGAACCAAAATTTTTTCTTTACTTTCTTCTGGAATATTAATTATTAAATTAAATAAATTAGGAAAAAAAGAAGACAAAAAAAGGGCCTCAAGTGGGATTCGAACCTACGACCTCCTACTTACCATTGATGAATCCAGAATCGACCAATATCTCAATTTCCTATCTTACCTCTGAGGCCCTACCCTGTAAATGGTGAAAATTTGGTGAAGATCGATGGTTTTCTACCGAAATCTTCATTTTTTGCGAGGCGGAACGCTGCCGTGTTTCTAGCCCCAACCTCCTAAGGCCCTACCTTGTATAATTATGGTAAAAATTTGGCGAAAATCGGTGCATTTCTACAGAAATATCCATTTTTTTTGGGGGGGGGACGAGCGGAACGCTGCCGCGTTAATAGCCCCAACCTACTAATGCCTACCCTTTATATGGCGAAAATTTGGTGAAGATCGATGGTTTTCTACCGAAATCTTCATTTTTTGGGGGGCGGAACGCTGCCGTGTTTCTAGCACCAACCTCCTAAGGCCCTACCCTGTATAATATGGTAAAAATTTGGTGAAAATCGGTGCATTTCTACAGAAATATCCATTTTTGGAGGGGACGAGCGGAACACTGCCGCGTTAATAGCCCCAACCTACTAAGGCCTACCCTTTATATGGCGAAAATTTGGTGAAGATCGGTGGTTTTCTACCAAAATCTTCATTTTTTGGGAGGGCGGAACTCTGCCACGTTAATAGCCCCAACCTACTAAGGCTCTACCCTTTATATGGCGAACATTTGGTGAAGATCGGTGGCTTTCAACCAAAATCTTCATTTTTTGGGGGGCGGAACGCTGCCGTGTTTCTATCCCCAACCTCCTAAGTCCCTACCCTGTATAATATGGTAAAAATTTGGTGAAGATCGGTGCATTTCTACAGAAATATCCATTTTCGGAGGGGACGAGCGGAACACTGCCGCGTTAATAGCCCCAACCTACTAAGGCCTACCCTTTATATGGCGAAAATTTGGTGAAGATCGATAGTTTTCTACCGAAATCTTCATTTTTTGGGAGGGCAGAACTCTGCCGCGATCCTAGCACCGACCTCCTTAGACCCTACCCTGTATAGCGTATATGGAAAATCGTATAAAAATAATATTAAAAATGAAAGTGACCTACTAATTTTCTTCCGCCATATTATGAAAGTAAAACTGAACATTATCGAAAATGTTCATTTCATTGAGATAGCAGAAAAATCCGGTTTCCGGTCAAAAAATCGTTGCAGAGATTTCTGAAGAACTGAAAGAAGTTGAGAAATCCAAAATCTGAATTCCGTTCACCGAAAAGGAGTTGAATTCCGATAACTGATATCAGGTGTTTCTTAATTCCGATTAAAGGAAATTACTCCGGCAAAAGGCAATTTATTTAAAAACTATGCCAAGGCCTTGCATCAGGGCATGTGAGCCTAGAAAGTCTTTTAAAAAGTTGCGTGCCCCACCTATTCAAAAGATCTCAAAAGAACGGACAGTCCATAAAGAACGTGGAAGACCCTTTTGTCCTTTTTATTATATAATCGCCAGAAAAGTCTTTGATTTGATCACTACATTCTCGTAAATCCCACCCAAATGGGGAAAATTGGATAAAAATAATCTTAAATTAAAATTCTTTGGTTACTCAATCGAGAAAGTGTTGAACTATTTTATTTTTTTGTTAAGTTGTTTTTAATGGAACTTTCCGTAGCTTCCATGAAGGAGCTTCATTGTATAACACGTGATAACTATAAAATTCATAATTTAGATAAATCTTAAATCCCATCTTGTAGTTAACCTACTTACCTGTCATAAATATGCTGCAATCATTGGCTGTTCAATAAATCATTTTTTACACCTAATATATTTGCATTTTAAAATCGTGAGGCATGAAAAAGTTGATTTTTTGTCAGCTAGGCTAAACCATCAGAACGGAGAAGCGTTGAAAAATTAAGGGGCTGAATATTTCTTTCTCCTTCATCAAACATTGGAGAGTAAACATGAAAAGATGTAACTTTAATGAAAAGATAATTTCGTCTCTTTTCAGTAATGGCTAACGAGTGAGAGGTTTTGATGGGAGAAATTTTTATCAGAACTATGTTGAAGAAGTCAATTTTAATTAGGTTGGTGACATAAAAGATTCTTTATAGCGTGTCTATTGTGAAGATCTCGTTATAGCGAAAATTGAAAGTCTTTTGAAAAGTTCCGGTGAAGAACCTTCCGGATGGCCGATTATTTGATCTTGAAACGGTCCGTACGTTGGTAAGGAGGTGGTGTTCTTCCAGACTATGATGCAAGAAACCGCTATAAAACTTTCGTTTTTACCACAATTTTTTTTGCAAGTTAAAAACCTTTTAAAATTACTCAAAATTAATTTTTTTTCTGAAAGTTTTCTGGAGTGACAAAAAAAATTTTACCACATTTTTTTCCAGTTTCTCTAGTAAAGGAGGCTATTGAGGTCGGTCTCATAGAGGCTTCGTGATCAGGACGATCTGGAAATCACAAAAATGGTCATTAAGATTCTGCCAATGTTTGTAGTGGTGTGAGACTTTGAACTCAAAAATTCTAGTGAAAACCAGTTTTTCTTGGGAAGGAGGTTATTGAGGTAGGTCTCATAGAGTCCTTGTGATCAGGATGATCTGGGAATCACGAAAATGGTCATTACGATTCTGCCAATATATGTAGTGGTATGAGACTTCGAACTTGGAATTAGAAGATTCTAGTTAAAAACCAGTTTCTCTAGGAAAGGAGGCTATTGAGGTCGGTCTCAGAGAGGCTTGTAGTGGTATGAGACTTTGAACTCAAAAATTCTTGTTAAAACCAGTTTCTCTTGTGAAGGAGGCTATTGAGGTCGGTCTCATAGAGGCTTCGTGATCAGGACGATCTGGAAATCACGAAAATGGTCATTAAGATTCTGCCAATGAGACTTTAAACTCAAAAATTCTAGTTAAAACCAGTTTCTCTTGGGAAGGAGGCTATTGAGGTCGGTATCAGAGAGGATTCGTGATCAGGACGATCTGGAAATCACGAAAATGGTCATTACGATTCTGCCAATATTTGTAGTGGTATGAGACTTGGAACTCAAAAATTCTAGTTAAAACCAGTTTCTCTTGGGAAGGAGGCTATTGAGGTCGATCTCAGAGAGGCCTCGTGATCAGGACGATCTGGGAATCACGAAAATGGTCATTAAGATTCTGCCAATGAGACTTTAAACTCAAAAATTCTAGTTAAAAACTGTTAAAATCGCGATAGCAGTTCTGGTGCATTGCTTAGGCCAATGGTCAAACTTTTCATGTGGAAACTCGTTGCTTCTCAAGACTTAAAAAAAAGCATTTCACAACTTTTTTATTTTTTCCCCCGACTTTCCCATTCGTCTTCCGCCTACTCTTCTGACTCAGTTCGGAAATTGCGAAAGGGAATGGAATATTGGGCGCCTGCACCGATCCTTACATAAGAACTGGTCATCTCAGTAACGGTGTAAAAGTCAACAAGAATTTTTTCAAGGAAAACAAATTTATGGAAGGCTCCTTCTCATCTTAGGCACCTAAAGATCAACGAATCTGGGTCGAACGAAGATTTTTATTAAAATCCCAATCTTTTTACATCCTGATTATCCACCTCCTACAGCACAAGTACGTACATCAGGAGCCTAAAAAAGGATCCCTTGACGACCACCTCAATAGCCTCTTTCCTACACTAAAATGTGGTATTTCTTCCAAGTTTATGACGAAAATATAATTTAGTACTTAATTGAAAACTTTACCTTATCTAATTGTTTACCGCGATTCAAGCTTAGATTCTTTACGGATCTTGGATTTTCGTGGTTGAGATGAAAACGAAATTTTATTTTCGGAACCCGACATATTACCTAATATAGCGAATCTTCAAAATGGCGTGTAACGTAAAGGAATTGACGTAATGATATAATTCCTCGGGAAATAATTTTATTTTATATGTGAAATATGGTTTTTTTGCAAGTTTAATTTTCTTGATTTAAAAATGAAAGTCGCCTTTGTTTAAATCGGACATGTTTCGTAATGATAACCTCCTTTAAATTCCGAACGATGCCTAACATTTTCCATTTCGAATGTCAACGGCTAGTTTGGCCAAGGTGCAGCTCGAGAACTGGTTTTCGGTGTATTGCTCGATTCTGGGATTCCGTTTTGCAACCGCGAACGCTTTCTTAGGAGGTCAAACTCGCCAGTAGGTGGGTTTGACGTGCGATAAAATTATTGTTTATTGGGAAAAATTGTACCCATTTATGCAACGCGTGCATAAAAAACTTTTTAACCCTAATTGTCATTTCTAAAAAGGATTCTGCAGTAAATTAGGTTTCCTAATAGCGATTAGTCATCCAAATTTCCGAAATGTCGTAACGGAGACGTCTTTCTAAATTAATGCCTAATGAGGAGACAACTTGCCCTAAACAATCAATCATCTCATTTGAATGTTGAAAAAAAAATCAAAATTTTTTTATTTTATGAATATTAAGGTAATCTAGATATGTACCAATCACATTTTTAGGCTGGATAAAATGGAAAGGAATTTCGAAATATTTTATCACGAAGAGTAAAACTGTTAAGAATTTTTCACATTTAGTCATTTTTGTTTGTTCGGCCTAATTTCGTAACGTTTGCGCAAAATTGCTGTACCTGATGACCTTAAAGTCGAAGTTTCTTAATTGAAGTTCATTTTTTCAGATGAGAATCACAGTCCGAAGTAAGGCGTTTAGCCTCCTGAGCATCCTGATCGTCCATACAGCGCTGGCATCACCTATAGTCAAAAGAGATGTCCTGTCTATTGGAAGCGACGGTTTAGCTGATCAAGGCCAGGTAAAAATATGATGAAAATTGATGTTGTGGCTAAGGTGAAAGCAAAATTTTGGGCTTATAATTTGGAGAGAAAAGTGCTTTTGTATTTTTTGGAAGTATCGTAGATCATCGAGGTTGAAAATCGCTCTAGGTGTGCTAATTGAAATTTTTAGTTGAGCCTGTATGACGCGGATGTGTTTGGAGGAGAAGCGCACGAGAATGGATCTCGGGAAAAGAGATTTTTTAAGCTCAAAGCTCTTGGAATAGGAGCGGGCATAAAAGCTGCGGGGGTCGCTGCCAAAACGGTCGGTGCCCTTGGAGTAAAAGCGGTCGGCAAGACGGCTCTCAAAGCGGCGACAACCGTCGGTGTCAAAGTCGCCAAAGCGGCCATCACGATCGGCATAGCGAAACTCCTCCTCAGTCTCGTTTTCGGCGTAAGTTAACAAAAAGTTTAATCGTTATTCCAGAAGGTATGAGATTATCATACTTTCACTCATTGCATAATTCCACCTGACGCGTGCTACTCATTGTTAAAGATCCGATCAGACTCTTGGCTATTTCCAGGTCTTATTTTTTCTCACTTTTGTCAATCGTTTTCTTTAATTTTTTTTTATGTAATAAAAAGTAGAAGTCGGAAATTTAAAAATTGTGCTAGAAGTGGGTGAAAGCACCCACGAAAAAGTGAACGTGAAAGGACCGGAAGATCGTTAGTGGCGGCCTAATCCCTAATAGGGTGAGTTGCTGCCCAACTACAAGCATCTCCCAGCATCCTAGGTCCAATTTTCAGTATGTTGTTAGCATGTTTTGCTAGTATTAGACCTAGTTTGCAGCTTCCTGCTCAATTTTTAGGAGCCAAAACACCTCGAAATGTACCGACTTGTAGTTTTCGCCTCATAACTTCTGAAAAATTAGTTTCATGCGAAAAGTTACTTAAACCGATAATATAGCTTATAAAATTATCTAAAATTTAAGACCAATTGCACCTCTGTAGGTCAAATAGGATTTGAGATATTGGACTTCAAAAATCTAAAAAGTTCGAAATTTCATTTTTGGTCATCTTTTGGCTCATTCCACGAGAAAATTCCTATAAAAGAAAGATGTAGAGTAGTTAACCAGCTTTAATTTAAGTTTTTTCAAATTAAGTCCAGAATTTTTATAACATTTTTTCTATTTGTATTTACCCACAATGTAAACAGCCCAATGGACAAAAATAAACTTGAAGTTTTTTTTATAGGCGACCTTGAATTATTAACTATTGATAATTATGAAGTTTTCAAAACAAATAGTTGAAAAAATAAAACTAAAAACGTCTTGCTATTAGGAAGAAGAGGTGAAAGCAAACAGGAATAGAGGCACTTACTCAAGCGTCTCTATTTATTGTTCTTAATTGCGCAATATTCTCGATTTTATTTTTTCCAATCTTGGCCATAAAAAAAAATTTATTCATAATTTAATCTTGCACATTTCGGAAGGCGTTGTGATTGAGAAATAATTTTGAATGGCAAATTAAGGAAATTGGGTAAATTGGGGTCGTTAGTGAATAACGTGAGTACAACCTTCTTGACAAGGTTAATGGGTGAAATAAGGTAGTAAGGGTAATATAGTAATATAGTAAGGTATGGTAGTATGGTAATAAGGTAATAAGGTAAGTATAAGGGTCGGATAGGTTAAAGTTGCCTGCCCTTTAAGTTCCGTAAAAAGATCCCTTTTTTCCTAAAAGAATGGTTCTAGTTAAAAGGGTCTTAGTGTCCAAAAAGGATCAAAAACTAGGAGCTAAAACGGGCCCTGAGTAATAAAAAGGGTCAAAAATCAAGCTAAAAAGAGCCCCTAGTATTAAAAAGGGTAGAAAATCAAGCTAAAAAAGGCCCCTAGTTCATATCAAAACGGGTCAAAAATCAAGCTAAAAAGGGGCCTATTTGTCGTAAAGGAATTTTGTGTTGTTAAGAGGACCCCTAGTGTCCAAAAGGATCGAAATTTAGCTAAAAATTGCCCTTTTTGTCGTGGTGGAACAAAATCTAGTTGAAAAGGGCCCCTAGTATTAAAAAAGGATCAAACATCATGCTGAAAAGGGCCCTTTTCGTCGTGGAAGAACAAAATCTAGTTAAAAGGGCCCGTAGTGTCCAAAAAGGGTCAAAAACCATGCTAAAAAGGGCCCCTAGTATTAAAAAGGGTCAAAAATCAAGATAAAAGGAGCCTATTTGTAAAAGGAATACATAGAATGTTGTTAAGAGGGCCCCTAGATTCCAAAATGGATCAAAATTAAGCTAAAAAGGGCTGTATCGTGGTGGAACGAAATCTAGTTAAAAGGGCCCCAAGTGTTCAAAAAGGGACAACAATCAGGTTAAAAAGAGCCCTTTTCGTAAATCTAGTTTAAAGGGCTCTAGTATTAAAAAAGGGTCAAAAATCTAGCTAAAAAGATCCCTATTTGTCGTATAGGAATAGTATGTAGTTAAAAGATCCCCTAGTGTCCAAAAAAGATCAAAGTTAGCTAAAAAGGGCCTTTCATGTCGGAGAGGAACAAAATCTAGTTAAAAGGGCCCCTAGTGTCCAAAAAGAAGAGAAATTTTGCTAAACAGTGCCCTTTTCGTACTGGAGGAACAAAATCTAGTTAAAAGGGTTAAAAATCAAGCTAAAAAGGGGTTTGTCCATAGGGCATTCATAACCAACCATGTTCCAAAAACATTGTTTTAGTTATAAAAAGGATCAAAATTTAGCTGAAAAGGACCCTAATTTAGTGAATAAAAGCCAGTATAACCTGATGGTTAATAGCCTTTCTTAAAAAAAAAAAAAAAAAAAAAGGACCCTAATTGTCGTAAAGGAATAGAATGTATGTTGTTAGAGAGCCCCTAGTGTCCAAAAGGATAAAAATCAAGCTAATAAGGTCCTTTACGAAATTTAGATCCGACCATGCGAAAGGGATGGACTTTGCCTCATTTTTTCACTTCCTCCACCACCACCGGGGTGGAGGCGGCCTCCTTTTGGATATACTCACTCTGTTTTTCAATTTCAGAAAATCAACCAGTTGATTGACTTTAAGACGAGGTTGCTAGGAAGTTCGGGCTCAGGAGGGGGTGGCGGTGGAATTTTGAGCAGCAGCACGTCTCTCTCTTCAGGAAGCGCGGGAAGCTCAAGCGGCGGAGGAGGAGGCGCTTCGGTCGCCGCCCACGCTGACGTCGACGGCGCCGGAATTTCCGCCGAAGCCGGCGCATCCGTCGGAACCGATTCGGAAGTCGGGGTAAGTCACATTTTAACTCTCTAGCATCTCTAAGGCAGAATTTTTCTTTCATTCGTGCCACGCATGAATTCTATGTTTTCTTTATGTTTTTCAATTAATTCGCATGTACGGTTTTCGGGTTCTGTATCCATCTTTTTTTTCCTGTTTTCAGCCATACAGGAGGTGATGGGATTTCAAAATAAAATTTCCGCCCTTTGAGCAGCTCAATCATCAAAATCTTAATTCATGCCCTCTCCTTCATCTTTCATTTTTCACGTGCCAATCATCAGATCTTCAAAGACTGAAAAGGATTCATTCAAAACCGTGGACAAAATTCTTCTTTTTGTAATTAGTGTTTATTGTTGTATTTTTAGTGTATATAAATAGATTGTGAAATAAAGGTTGTTTTTAAAAATTGTGCTTTTGGATTCCCTTTTTTCCCGAAGCATGCGATGTCAACGTAAGTATTGAAGCACCTGCCTTAGAGATTGCAATTTCACAAAAACTAACATTGCATGCTTTTTTCAATCTATTTAAGACATTTGATATTATTGATTAAAATAATGACTAATGGTACCGCTTATTATATTGCGACCCGGGGTAATTTTCTCTCAAGTAAACATAGGCCTCGGAGGTAAATCCACGTACGTTAGAGCGTCCACAGCTTTCACTTCCGCCGTCCCGTCGATCCCGTTTGAAAGGGCGCCCAAGCTTCCTGATGAAAGCAAATCAACGCCGAAAAAGAATAAAAAAAAAAAAAAAAAAAAGTTTAAAATTTTTTGACAACCTGATGGAGGAAATGAAGCAAAATGAGCTTTTTTATAAAAAGTCTAATTGTTTTGGTGAAAGGAGACAAGGTTGCATCGTGAGTTCATTATTCATAATCCATATTTTTGAATAGGCCCATGCAGAAGTCGTGACTCTTGAACTTGAAGAAAGTTTAACCTCTGCGACCTCACGACGTATAGCAAGTGGCACTATTTTATTACAAAATATTTTTTTTAATTCAAAACGTTCGTAAGTGAAAGTTGGGTAAAAAAATGGTTTTTAAGTGTAAACCGGATTCTTGCTTTGAATGACGAATGTGGGTTATGCGCACGTTTCTGTTATGCAGCTCAGCAAGAAAAGGTGGAACAATATAAAAAGAGGTTCAAAAAGATATTTCCGGCTTAAAAACCTTTCTAAAATTTGTTAAACTATCTTAAGACTAATTTTCCAAAATGGACGTTTTCGGTACATGCTTTTGGATGCTTTTTCACCTTGGCCTGCTTTTGTGCTTAATTTTAACAACTAACGTTTCCAACTTTTTTAGGACCTTCCAGAAATAGATCCGAACAAAATATCTCTTCAGGTGCCCAACGAGTTTATTAGCGGAGGATTCAATGTCGTAAATAGGGCAGCTCCGGTGGTTGGAGAAGTCGTACAGGTAATAAAAATTACGAAATATAAAAGAATGGAGTTTAAAAAGTTACTTTTTTATTCAAAGGTCATGCCAAAAATCACTGGAAGATCTTGTTTATATAGGTTAACTTAAAAAGGTTGCGAATAAAAGATGTTTGGTTTTTATGCAATTTTACGTAATTAGAAAAAAAAGGAAGATTCGCTTTATTAGCGATGAATAATTTCGATTTTCATTCATTTTTTTTGACTTTCACTGTGAGAAAGTCAAATAAAAGTTGCTTTTAAATTCACACGTTTATAAATCAAGAGATTCTTATTGAAGGCAGATGTAGTTAGATAACGAATTGCATAAGATGGTATTATTGACATTTTTTTTAGAATACCGCGCAAAGGCTGCTGAGGCTCGCTGGAGGTCTGAAGCCGATTTTGGGAAGCTCTCTTGGATTTAGGTCGTCGAAACGAGAAGTCCCTCAGAACGACGAAGACGACATTTCAGATTTCGACAACCAGGAAAGCCGCAATCATGAATACGTTGTGGAACCAAATCCTCCAGTAAGGAGAAGATTCATCCTCGTCCTTCCTCAGGAATAAATTTAAATAGTGATTCTAGTTCTGGAACGATTTGATGCTACGAATTGTTCTTTAGTTCCTACTTAGAGATTTGGGATCCTTTTGATGCATGTGCGAGTGTCTTAGATGTTAAAAAAATCAAAATTTTGTAACTTTTTTATGTAAATTTGTGAATATTTTAATTTTAAAGTGCCAAATATCATACAACCTTTTCTTCACTATAGGACTTCTCATTGAAATTTTAGTCACACAAGACTTTCACTTGACATTTTTAAGCTCGATGAATATTATGACAGGAAAATGATTAATTTTATTCTTGATGTTATTGTAATTAGCGGTTAAAATTTATTAATTTTGCTCATTATTAAATAAATTTCCACTTTTAAAAATTTTTTAGGTTTAGAATACACAATAGTTGTAAGGATGACACTTTTTAGATTTAATTTTTTTTTGACTTCTTTGTTTTGTACTTTTTGAACATAGTGTAATTAATGTAAATAGATGACTACATATTAATCTTTATTTATTACATCCTCTATTTATTTATAAAATTAATTATATGTTATAATTAATCTGCGCTCTAAGGTAGGTACCTAATTTGATGATATTGAACTATCTTAACATTTTGATAGAAGAATAGTTTTTTTTTAAACTGGGTGAAATATAGGGTGGTTTGACTTAATATGTAAAAAAAAAAAAAAAAAAATTGGTAAAATATAGCAAACTTAACTGAGTAAAACTCCTTTTGCTAGGGTTTCCTATGTCAATCCGTCTTGGAGTTAGGATTTTCAATGATTTTTTTTTTTTTCTTCTTCCACAAAAAGCACGTATTTTTCACATAAAACTGTCAATATATCAAGACCCCTTAATATTTCCAAATTTCTGATGCCAGATTTAGAATCAGCGTTAGATTTTACGTTAGAAATGATAGTTTGTTGATCCATAATGACTAATATATGGCATTTAACCCAATTTTCTTTAACACTAATTTTATTGTAAGTCGAACCACCCTGTATAGTTGATCTTATAGAATTTGACAGATCAGTGACCCAATCATGAGCATTCCTCCTTTTATGATCTCCTGTGACATCATTCGTGCGAGATAACTGCAAAAATGCTGCATCAGGGTTATGACGTCAAGTGGGTGATGTCACAAAGTAAACAAACCACTGCATATTGGGTGCCCAGACGATTGTTTTGCTGGTGAAATTGAGTTTATCATGGAGAATCCAGCTTACATCATAAGTAGAATTTTTTCCAAATCTTCTTGGTATAATCAATAAAAATATGCAAATAGTTAATTTTTGTCTATTTTGCTTTTGACATGACACTCCTGCTTGATAGTCTCATCTGAGAACTCCTAAGACGTTGATTAGGCTAAAACCAAAGCAGCTGGGATGTCATGAGGGTTTGCATGTTTTAAGCGCCGTGGTTCCCTCAAAATGAGGACAAAAAGGAAGTTAACAAGGAAAAACAAATCTGAATGAAAACTTATGGCCAATTGGTTTGAAGTTGAATTTTTGTGGTGAAAAAAAATTTCTTAATTTTCTATTAGCCATGACTTGAATGGTCAACGAATATCTCCATAACTTTGGTGTATGTGTAGTGGCCAGTGATAATCGGTGTATCCATTATTCAGTTTTCCCTTTGCTTAGCTGGGCGGAACGCTGCTGCGTTCCTAGATCAGAGTCGCTAGGCTTGAAACAAGCATCTGAATATGTAGCTGCTGCTGGTCCAATTCCATATTTTGCAATATTTTCATCAGTTTTCCTGATGAAGCAGACTAAGATAGTAAGTACCGAGTTTCATCGACTTCAAAAAAAACTTGCCTGACCCATCAGTTTCACAAATGTCGTGATCCTCAGAGCTTCCTGGTCAATTCATGGT
>JAGWEN010001459.1:0-27518 GCA_018703685.1 Orius laevigatus | reverse complement strand
ATAAAACGTACTAAAAATTAAAAAAAATGGAACGTAATAAAAAAAAATTAAAAAAATTAATTAAAAAAAATATATACATGGTAAGTATGTATAGTAGTCATGGCGCGAATTTAATTTCCTTCTTTTTCCAGATGAATGAATAAATGAACAGAGTTGGATATAATATATCCAACTCTGTTCATTTATTCAGATACATATTATGTATCTGTTTTTATATTATAAATATATTATACTTTTATACATACTTTTATGTTTAAAATATATTTATACATATTAAAAAACTTTGCAATCGTGTGGGATTTTATGTCCGAACACTACCACTGCATCTATACTGAGCCTTTCCCCCGGAGTTGGGACCGGGCTTGGGAGTTTTTATCATATTTATATTTACCCATTTTTTACATACCTACATATCTCATACATACCTAGTTCTTTAGCACGCTTTAGTTGATGACCACTACTTTAATTTTGAACATGTTCCTGGACAGCGATCCCACTACTGCGTCCATTAATAAGTGTAATTAATGTAATTTGATATCATTAATATCATAAAGTATCAAAATAGACGTGGTTCCCTCTAAAATACCACGTAAAATGGGTTTTTTTACCCGTTTTTGAATTTTGACCTTTTTTCAGCGATCTCCAACGGCCGTTTTTCGACGCCGAATTTCGCAAATCTTTAACGTATTTTATAGCAAATTTTATGAGCTTTCATTTTGTACTAAGTGGTAAAGTCGCTTAAATCAATAGTTTTTGAGATATAATCAAAAAACCTCAAAAAATGCCAAAATTTTGACTTTTTTTGCGATTTTGACAAGGTTCCGGGCAAAATTTTTGTTGGCAAACTTCAGATTCGTAATCAGCGACCCAAAAAACATAAAATAAGATGGAGATTACGACTGTACCTAATTTTCCCGCTAACTGCCCTTTTTTGATCTAAGATGCCTGGGCTATTACTTAACTTGTTAAGATAAACTTTAATCTTTATTTTTATGACGTTCTTGATTCTGTAGGGGAAATCGAAGGTTGGAAGTGATGTAGTGAGTAGTTTATTCTTCCCTTATAGATATAGGACCTTAACCTTTTCGCAGCGAATGAAAAGAACACAATAAAGATTCACTTGATAATTTGCCCTTGACACTCCCCGGTCGGTCTTCTTCTTTTAATCTCCCATCACGATCAATAAAGCCGCGGCCAGAGATGATCCACTCCCGTGAGATAATCGTCGGAAAAATTTTCGCCTCGGAGTCCGAAGCGTGAAGGCACGAAATCGATCTTATCTTAATGAAAACGGGCGGCTCGGCCGTTTGTCGTTTTTCGCGAGGCGGGAGGAACGTTTTTAATAGAGGACACACCTCGCCCTTGAATAGAAGATGGCCCACGCCGGACTCCCAATGGCTAAGAAAACCATCATTAACGCTTATCAAAATAACGTCTACAACATCCACAATTCACCTTCTATCCCATTTTTCCAACTATAAAAATCTTCACACCTCTGCACGCTTTCACGTTTCGTCCTAAATGGAAGTAACCAATTAAGAGAATCGAAATGAAATTATTACGCAATCTAGAGAAAAAAAGGAGACATAATAATTTATTGTGTAATTCGTCCTCCGCAAGCTCCAGAATGAGCAAAAAAAAGGCTAAAAGGCGTGGCGTATGTGAAAATTCAATTTTATACGAAAGAAAAGTTTATTAAGGCGCTACACATTTGGCAACGCACGACTTTAAAGTGTGGCGGGTTTAGTATTCATCAAAAAATATTTTGAGTATAAGGGATCTTTTAGCGGATTTCCGAAGATAAGCAGGCTATTGGGGTCGGCCCTCACGGAGGCTTTCGGCTTAGAGTCATATTTATTTAGAGATTGGCATCTTTGTAATGAAAATCGTATTTTTTTGTTTAAGGTTTATGATCTTCCATCACTAACTCCCCAAAAAAGAACACTTTAACTCCAAAGGGAAATTTTTTCAGCACCATTTGGACCGATCGATTTGAAATTTTCACGGTTTTTTCTGGTCATATCAAGGAAAAGTTGGGCTAAATTTCAATCCAATGGGACCAAAGGGTGCTGAGAAAATTCAATTTGAATTAGTTGGGTTTCATACTTAAATTTGGAATCTGAATTCATCTTCAGATTACCTTACTTAAAGTAATATAGTTGGTGGGAGCTGGTGTTGTCTGTAGAGATTTTTTTGCTTTTTCACTTCTTTTTCCAATCCTAAAATCCACTTTTTAGATCGTCTTTTGTCATCCGGAAAACCGTGAATTTCTATTTTCACCTTTTATACTTCATAGTTTCAAAGAAATCCGCTAATAACATCAGCAAGTAGGTACAAGAGGTAATAACCTTTCACTAGCATATACAAGGCCATCTCTCGGTTAGAATTATAAAACACCTCAGTTCGGTAATAAATATGGTTAATAGATGGCGCTCTCTACGGTTATAACAATAATAAAATTGTCATTCCAATCTTGCGGCTGTTGCAAAAATGTCTTCAATTGACCGACGCGCTTTACAGCGGTTGTTTTTTTGACTTTTCGTAAATGAAACACTGAAGTCCTTTTCTCCTCCATTCAAGGATTCATGTTCAAAGCTAGTGCTATACTAGTCGCCTAATGAACCTAGGGTACTAATGGGCGGAAAGGGACGAAAATAGGGATATGAGTGTCTCTTAAGATGCGAAACATGGCTTATGGAAATGGTTTCATCTCTCTTCCCTGTCTAATATTACGTTTCTTGAAAACTGTCGTGTGAAAATGGCCAAAAATTGGCTCTAGGGTGTAAAATAGGAAAGGGATCCGGGGGGCCCCCTCTAAGTTTTGGGGTTGGTCCCGAAAATCGATTTTACAGATCGAAATCACAGTGTTTGCGGCATCATCTGTTTCATGGGTCATTCCATGCTCAGCTGCTGTCTCAATTGTCATTCGACTGTAAAAAAATAACCTTCTTTTGAAAACTTAAAAATTAATCAGAAAGAACCAATCCCTGGTCAAGTGAGTAGGTAAGTCGGTCTCAGGAATGGTATTTTTCAATTGATCAATGGTTTTTTAGGGTATGGATTATGAAGTTTCCTGTAGTGGGTTGCAAGAAAAAAAAAATGTCGCTTACATTTGCAATCTATGCAATTTCATTGCTTCACTCGCGAAAAGCTGCAGAGGCATAAGCTGGGGCATTCGTCCGATAAGCTTTTAAGCTGCCAACATTGTGAGTATGTGACAGTTTTTGAAAGCACGATGAAGAACCACATGAGGGTCCATGCGCCTGAAAACGTGTATGAATGCCATGTTTGTAAGCATCAGTTGGAAGATATGGAAAGTTTGAGCGCTCATGTTGGCTCTCATGGTGAGGACAATACGAAACATCGTTGTGTCCTTTGTAGCTATGAGGGTTCCTCGTTGAAAGCGTTGAGAAGTCACGTCAAAACGCATTCCTCAGAAAAGCCATTCAATTGTGACGAATGCACTTTAGATGTAAGAATAAAGCAATTTGCGCAGGCATGTCATGAGTGTGCACAACGGGAGCTGCTTCGTTTGCGACGTTTGCGATTATAAATGCAGCACGGCGACGACTTTAAAGTACCACTTGATGCGACATACTGGAGAGAAGCCTGTCGCCTGTCCGGACTGCGACTACAGGTGCAAAACAAACGGTGACTTAAGACGCACGTGCGGATACATACGGGAGAAAAGCGTTTCTCTTGTGACCTCTGCGAATACAAATGCGCCGCCATAGCCACATGAAACGTCACGCGAAAACCACGAGAAGTGCGAGTGCGATACCGGCTGCGAAAAATGCACGGAAAAGCCTCGACTGCGACGATTGCGATTTCAAAACGTTCGAAACGGTCGAATTCAATGCCCACATCGCCTCTCATAAAGCGAAACTCTACGAATGCAGGATATGTCAGTCCAGGTTTGCCACGTTGGCTGAATTGAAGAATCATGTCAAGTCGCATCGGTCCTGACGGTCAGATAATTTCCATGATCGCGCAAAATCCGAAAACTGGGTGAGCCCCTTATTTCCCGGGTTACGTCATCAGGAAGCGTCCTAAGATTTTTGAAGATATCGTCTCCTAATCATTTTTATAGGTAAAGTATTTACACAAATAAATGCACAAAATCCCTGAATACATTTTTTTTATTATAGAAAGCCCTGGGCCGGAGGTTACATTTTATTACATCGCAGGTGGGTCAACACAAACTGGAAAAAGGGAAACAAAGGAGCGCACAAAGAAAGGATACAATGAACACAGGGGAAAAACAAGAAAAAAACAGAGTTTTTGGCATTAGGCGTCCCTTATTAACAAAATATTTCAATTCAGTTAAGGGCCTTTTAAGAGCTTTCCAGAACACTTTCTTTCTTCAGACTCATGATTTGGATATTTGGGGATGAGACAGCTTTCCTAAAAGAGTTTTGCTGTGAAAATTGGTCAAGTCGGGTCCGTTTGAGCCATTTTTGACAAGATATCTTTGTTTGAAGTTGATAATATTGTGTTTTGAGGTAGAAAATAAGTGTTTTTAGCCTTCGATTCACAAAGCATATCAAGGAGGCGGTGGACAATGTGGCGCTGTCGTTAAATCGCGGTGATCCTTGTAAACTAGAGTAGTTATGGTCGTTATGGATCGGCGTTTGATTCTTCGATAAAAGATTAATGAATCTTTGCTTTATTTCGAAATTTGCTAGATTATTTGGAAATTTATATTTACAATATGTGCTTTTTCTGGCCTCTAATATGATTATTGAGGCCTAAAAACAGCCCATATTTAATAATTAAAGTTGTACATTTCAGCCACAAATTAGATTTTACATCAGAGACACCTGTTGATCGTACAGGAGAATTCTTTCAGTTTCCACTTTACACCGCTAGACTTCATCACTGTCAACCACCTGTGAACAAAAATGCCATTCTTTATATTTCAATTATTTTTTAAGAGTTTTTTAAACATTCCAGATTTTGAGAAAATAAAGTTATAACCTTAACCTTAAAAATCTTGAGGTCCGATCTTTTCACTGAAATATGCATCCAGTTTTTATGGCCCGCCTTTTTGAAGTTGAAGGTCGAAATGAAATATTTTACGTCGGTATAAAGCTTTTATTGATAAATTATGTACATAATATAAAATTATAGGGTAATTTTAAATTTCTTGAAAACTGGACTGTACATTAGCGAGAAATTGACGTTTTCTGGTTGATTTTTTTGATAAATTTTTATTAATTTAGGGTTTTGAGTCGGGAAATGGGTTTTTATCCCTTAGTGAAAGTAAAAGGGCTTTAAAAGAGCTTTCCAAAAAGGGGTTTATAAGGAAAATCGGTCCAGCAGTTCATGAGCTATCTTGGTTTTAAGTTGGTTTAGTTGAAGAGTTTTTTGGGTTTTCGAGATTCGGAAGGTGCCCTTCGATTTTCCACTTTTTTTAATTTTATAGGTTTCGGTTTAAAGAGGAAGTGAGTAAACAAGGTGTGGGTGAGAAGTTGATGACCCCATTGTTGGAAAGCCACCTGATTTCGTTCGATTATCGTGA
This sequence comes from Orius laevigatus, assembly GCA_018703685.1. Lineage (NCBI taxonomy): Eukaryota > Metazoa > Arthropoda > Insecta > Hemiptera > Anthocoridae > Orius > Orius laevigatus. Next base: position 21,997 of record JAGWEN010001459.1, on the reverse strand, counting down.
ATGGGCCGGGGCGCCGTTTGCGGGGGCGGAAAGGCCTTGGCCGTTTGTTTACTCCGCCCGTTAGCTTTTTTTTCCCCGTCGAGTAATTATCCAAAGTTATCGAAACAATCGAAATTGTCCGTTCCGATATAGAAGGCGGCCGCACTTACATAAATATTCGAGTTTCATAATGGGGCCGAGAGCGTGGGAAAGTCCCGAGTAGATTCGCATACTGCACTTGCCCTCGGAAACTTCGATATCCGCCATCGATTTTTTTTTCTTCTTTCTCTTTTAAAAACGATTAGAACAATGAATTTTTTTCGATTTCCTAACTGTTATGTATGAAATTCACTCAATTATTATTACTTAACGCCAAAGCAGTTCACATCACTTAAAATTTTTTGAACAGCTCAATGCAATAGAGTTTGAAAAAATCTGAAACGGCATTTTTCGTAAACGCCCCACTGAAGACCATTATCATTATTATGTCCCATTCAAATTTAAATACGATTAAACGACCATCTGGTGTCTAGACAGTTTTGAATCTGCATCGACACCCAACGTCCAAGAAAGCTTTCAGCCAAATTTTGAAGTTTGAAAAAAAAAATTTTTTTTTTCCTATTTTGCACATTCCGACACGTCGAACGTTCGAAGAGTGACTTTCACGAGATTCTAATTTGTTTGCCCGATACCTTAATTTATCATCGAATCGTGTTTTAAATTTTTTTTTTTTTTTGTTTCAGGAAAAATGGCGACCACGGAAGGACTTCAGGTCCTTTCAACACAACATTTTGAAGCGAACGCACCAAATAATCAAATCGTAAGATTTTAAATATTCTTCAGATGAGTATCACCGTCACCTCACTTATTTTTCAAACCTGCTTTATATTCATAACATTTCTCTGATTTTTATCGTGGTAATAAAATAGACCGAAAATGGGTTTTTGCCAAGGTTATTTGCAAGCGATTTTTATCAATGTGAGAAACATAAAAAGTTAAATCTAGGAGCGGGATGGAAAATATTCCTTTTTTTGTCGTGACGTCACGAGGGCGGGGTCCGGGATGAGGTCTTTTCCTAGATTCGAAACGCCTCCGGGGACGTCCGAAGATTAAATTATATGCAGTTAAGGAAATGGACGGAGTCTATTTTCCATGCTGTTCGATAAAATAGCCTTGAATAACCAAATGAGCTTTTATGTCAGTGACACATGTATCTCAGAAAGTAAAATGGGAATTTACGCCATTATAAATAACAGGAGTACTACATCTCCTGGGAGTGGAAATTTTTTAACCCGATTCACATCCCTGATAAAACTGAGTGTAACCTTTCCAAGTATATAAAAACCGCTAAAAACTATTATTTCTGATTATAAAACGCACCAGTTAACAAAGGATAAAACTAGAACAACCAAAAGAGGTGGCTGGCTGGGGCACCATAGAGAGGGGAAGACACCACAAATAGGGTAAAAGAAGCTCCACAAAGGGGGTAAAAGAAACACCACAAATGGGGTAAAAGAAGCACCACAAATGGGGTAAAAGGAGCACCACAAATGGGGTAAAAGAAGCACCACAAATGGGGTAAAAGAAGCACCACAAATGGGGTAAAATAATCACCAAAAATGGGGTAAAAGGAGCACCAAAAATGGGGTAAAAGAATCACCAAAAACGGGGTAAAAGGAGCATCACAAATGGGGTAAAAGAAGCACCACAAATGGGGTAAAAGGAGCACCACAAATGGGGTAAAAGAAGCACCACAAATAGGGTGAAATAAGCACCACAAATAGGGTGAAATAAGCACCTTAAATGGGGTAAAAGAAGCACCACAAAGGGGGTAAAAGAAGCACCACAAAGGGGGTAAAAGAAGCGCCATAAAAGGGGTAAAAGAAGCGCCATAAAAGGGGTAAATGAAGCACCACAAATGGGGTAAAATAATCACCAAAAATGGGGTAAAAGGAGCACCAAAAATGGGGTAAAAGAATCACCAAAACGGGGAAAAAGGAGCATCACAAATGGGGTAAAAGAAGCACCACAAATGGGGTAAAAGGAGCACCACAAATGGGGTAAAAGAAGCACCACAAATAGGGTGAAATAAGCACCACAAATAGGGTGAAATAAGCACCTTAAATGGGGTAAAAGAAGCACCACAAATGGGGTAAAAGAAGCACCACAAATGGGGTAAAAGAAGCACCACAAAGGGGGTAAAAGAAGCACCACAAAGGGGGTAAAAGAAGCGCCATAAAAGGGGTAAAAGAAGCGCCATAAAAGGGGTAAATGAAGCACCACAAATGGGGTAAAATAAGCACCACGAATGGGGTAAAAGAAGCACCACAAATGGGGTAAAATAAGCCCCACAAATGGGGTAAAATAAGCCCCACGAATGGGGTAAAATAAGCACCACAAAGGGGGTAAAAGAAGCGCCATAAAAGAGGTATAAGAAGCACCACAAATGGGGTAAAATAAGCCCCACGAATGGGGTAAAATAAGCACCACAAATGGGGTAAAAGAAGCACCACAAATGGGGTAAAAGAAGCACCACAAATGGGGTAAAATAAGCACCACAAATGGGGTAAAAGAAGCACCACAAATGGGGTAAAATAAGCACCACAAATGGGGTAAAATAAGCACCAAAACTGGGGTAAAATAAGCACCACAAATGGGGTAAAATAAGCACCACAAATGGGGTAAAATAAGTACCACAAATGGGGTAAAAGAAGCACCACAAATGGGGTAAAATAAGCACCACAAATGGAGTAAAAGACTGGGTAAAGTATGCACCACAAATGGGGTAAAAAATTGGGTAAAATAAGCACCACAAATGGGGTACAAAAGCCCAGTAAAATGTGAGAGGGGAACCACAAATGGGGTAAAGTATGTATATGCCAAAAAGATACATAGAAAGAGGGAGTAGGATATGTGAGCACCACATTAAGATGAGAAAAATAGGGCAGTAAAAATAGGCTAAATGGTGCAGCAAAATGGCTAAAACGGACACCACAAATAGGGTGAAGCACTACAAAGAGGAAGAAAGCACCAAAAAGGAGGGAGAAGAGGGCACAATACTCAAGGAATCAAAAATCCTCTAAAATCAAAATTCTGCTTATTTAAAATGTCATAAATTTTTCATATTTACTCGCCAGAATAAAATTTTAAAACATTTTATTGGTAAAGTCGCTAAAACAAGTTCTTGAAAAAAAGCAATTAAAGCTTGATTTTTTGTTCTGTTAATCCAGGAGCCCTAACAAACTTGTTAAAGTTTGCTTTCCAAGATTTCAGAGACTGAAATAAGCAGAGGCGTTAATTATAGAAGGGAGAAGCCCATAAAAGTTTATTTTTTAAATATTTCGTCAAGATTTTATTACATTTTTCGTTATTAACTTGGCTGTTATTTTTTCGCCGGTTTTTTCTTGATCCTTTCGGGAGATCCGTAATGACTTTAAGGAATTTTAAATGTTTGGAGAACTAAGCGACTTCCTCTCGATATTATTGCCTTTCTTCGGCCTCCTCGACTCCGAAGGGTCGCTCGTAAAAAAATTACGGTCGAAACCGCACCGGATTCTTACCTTTCGTTGCAATTCCCTTGGAGCGGCTCAATCAGAGACAAAGGAGAAGCCTTCAAAAAATAATGCAACATCATCAGCCACTCTTTTTTTTCTCCCTTTTACCTCCTCCTTTTCAACGTCGGTAGCATCTTTTGTTGGTTTAGGGATAAAATCGGTCCGAAATTGTATGGGACGTGTGCGTGCCTTGGAATCTTCAGGCGGGATTTAGCTAACAATACGTCCCTCAATGTCATTAATATAAAAAAGGGTGGCAATCTAGATTCCTAATAGTTCTTTTCATCCTTTTATGCAGCTTTACTTCAAATTAAAAAAATCTGAGCGTGAAATGGCATTTGGAAACATAAAAGTCGTGATCTAGATGTGAAAATTTTTCGAAACACGCAATTTTTCGGTCAAAAGTCAAGATCGAGGCAATTTTGATAAGTGGGGGGCGTTATGTAAATATCGCTGGAGTTCGGCCTTCCGGAAAGGGAGGAGATGCGTCGGGGAGGCGCCGATGTTGCGAGAGATGTGATTTCCATTGAAAAGGGTTCAAGCATGTCCTCCCCTCGGGGTTAAATTCGACGGCGAAGACAATCGTGAGAGTTTAGGCCCGCCCCTCGACGCCGTTTTACCCGCGACTACGATAAATTTCACTCTCCCAATTTCACAACTTCATTTACAAAGCGAAAGAGTTGACTATAAAATTACAATATATCACCGATGAATCACGATAATCCTGGACCCGAAATCCTTGGAAGTCTTCAATGGGTATTGCAGGACATTGACTTAGAAGATGATGTCGGGAATAGTAAGGACAAACTTCCCCATTCTTTCTATAAACATCGAAAACCATTAAAATTAATTCTATAAACAAAAACCAAAATAGCAATCCTATAAACCTCGACAACCATCCAAAAATTCGATGAATCTTGAAAACCATCCAAATTAAATCTATTAACATCGAAACCAATCCATTCGGTGAACATCGAAAGATATCCAAGTTAATTCGATTAACATCGAAAACCATCTAAATTAACATCGAAAACCTTCCAAATAGCTAAATTCTATTGTGTAACATCGAAAACCATCCAAATTAACATCTAAAACCATTCAAATTAACATCGAAAACCATTCAAATTAACATCGAAAACCATCCAAATTAACATCGAAAACCATCCAAATTAACATCGAAAACCATCCAAATTAACATCGAAAACCATCTAAATTAACATCGAAAACCATCCAAATTAACATTGAAAACCATCCAAATTAGCATCGAAAACCATCCAAATTAACATCGAAAACCATCCAAATTAACATCGAAAACCATCCAAATTAACATTGAAAACCATCCAAATTAACATCGAAAACCATCCAAATTAACATCGAAAACCATCCAAATTAACATCGAAAACCATCCAAATTAACATCGAAAACCATCCAAATTAACATCGAAAACCATCCAAATTAACATCGAAAACCATCCAAATTATCATCGAAAACCATCCAAATTAACATCGAAAACCATCCAAATTAACATCGAAAACCATCCAAATTAACATCGAAAACCATCCAAATTAACATCGAAAACCATCCAAATTAACATCGAAAACCATCCAAATTAACATCGAAAACCATCCAAATTAGAAAACCATCCAAATTAACATCGAAAACCATCCAAATTAACATCTAAAACCATTCAAATTAACATCGAAAACCATTCAAATTAACATCGAAAACCATCCAAATTAACATCGAAAACCATCCAAATTAACATCGAAAACCATCCAAATTAACATCGAAAACCATCCAAATTAACATCGAAAACCATCCAAATTAACATCGAAAACCATCCAAATTAACATCGAAAACCATCCAAATTAACATCGAAAACCATCCAAATTAACATCGAAAACCATCCAAATTATCATCGAAAACCATCCAAATTAACATCGAAAACCATCCAAATTAACATCGAAAACCATCCAAATTAACATCGAAAACCATCCAAATTATCATCGAAAACCATCCAAATTAACATCGAAAACCATCCAAATTAACATCGAAAACCATCCAAATTAACATCGAAAACCATCCAAATTAACATCGAAAATCATCCAAATTAACATCGAAAACCATCCAAATTAACATCGAAAACCATCCAAATTAACATCGAAAACCATCCAAATTAACATCGAAAACCATCCAAATTAACATCTAAAACCATTCAAATTAACATCGAAAACCATCCAAATTAACATCGAAAACCATCCAAATTAACATCGAAAACCATCCAAATTAACATCGAAAACCATCCAAATTATCATCGAAAACCATCCAAATTAACATCGAAAACCATCCAAATTAACATCGAAAACCATCCAAATTAACATCGAAAACCATCCAAATTAACATCGAAAATCATCCAAATTAACATCGAAAACCATCCAAATTAACATCGAAAACCATCCAAATTAACATCGAAAACCATCCAAATTAACATCTAAAACCATTCAAATTAACATCGAAAACCATTCAAATCTATTCGAAAAACATCGAAAACCATCCAAATCTAATCGAAAACCATCCAAATCTATTCGAAAAACATCGAAAACCATCCAAATCTATTCGAAAAACATCGAAAACCATCCAAATCTATTCGAAAAACATCGAAAACCATCCAAATTAACATCGAAAACCATCAAAATTCAAATAAACATCGAAAACCATCCAAATTAACATCGAAAACCATCCAAATCTCTCCAAACAACATTGAAAACCATCCAAATCCCTCCAAACAACATCGAAAACCATCCAAATTAACATCGAAAAACCATCAAAATTCAAATAAACATCGAAAACCATCAAAATTCAAGTAAACCTCGAAAACCATCCAAATTAACATCGAAAACCATCCAAATTAACATCGAAAACCATCCAAATTAACATCGAAAAACCATCCAAATTATCATCGAAAACCATCCAAATTAACATCGAAAACCATCCAAATTAACATCGAAAAACCATCCAAATTAACATCGAAAACCATCCAAATTAACATCGAAAACCATCCAAATTAACATCGAAAACCATCCAAATTAACATCGAAAACCATCCAAATTAACATCGAAAACCATCCAAATTAACATCGAAAACCATCCAAATTAACATCGAAAACCATCCAAATTAGAAAACCATCCAAATTAACATCGAAAACCATCCAAATTAGAAAACCATCCAAATTAACATCGAAAACCATCCAAATTAGAAAACCATCCAAATTAACATCGAAAACCATCCACAACTATCAAAAAACCATCAAATCATTGAGAACCATTCAAGTTAATTCTACAAATATAGAATACCATCCAATTTTAATTCTATAAACATCAAAAACCATCCAAAAATTTGATGAATGTAGAAAACCTTCCAAATTAATTCTATCAGAATCAAAAACCATCCAAAAATTCGATGTAAATAGAAAAACAATGCAAATTAATTCTATTAACATCGAAAACCATCAAAAAATTCGATGAACAGCCCATTCGAATTAATTCGGAAAACATAAAAAACCGTCCAAATTAATTAAAAACCTTCCACATACATTCGAACATAAATTATCATTGGGAAAAAACCGATGTTTTCTCTTTTGAGATTTTATGTTTAAATAGTGAAAATTTGTTCAAATCTTAGGATGAGATAGGAGGGAACCTGACCCGTTCACTTTTGCCATCATTGACCTGTGACTCCCCGCGTTGTCCTTACGTTCACCTCCCTTTCTCGAAATCGTGTCTATTAATTACGATCTAACTTTTTTTTCAAATCGTACAGATTGGTTTTAAAATCAGATTTTACAGCTTTCCGGTTGGGAGTAGTTGAGGCCCTGAGGGTCCGAATGTCGGCTGAGAAACGAACCGTGCTCGCCGTTGAAAAATGTGCTCGCAAACAAAGAAAAAGGTTCGCTCGTTCAAAAAGCGAAAGGAGGAAAGCCAAACGAGTGTAATTTTATAAAATTACGACTTCTTCGGTAAGGTCGACCGCGGTGGGTCCCACTAGAGACATTCCTTTTTTTAGACCATCATAGTGCAACAAATTACAACAAATTGGAAAAGTTTCTGACCCTTAAAATGACGTAAAAATTGATGTTGAAGAATTTACTTGAGTCTAACCTTGAACTTGATTTTAGACTTTTTTATTAAGAGATTTGCCCAGAGAAGAGTGAAAACTATTTAGACAGTCGGTTTCACTTTTAATAAGTCACGCTCTGATCGCCTGCGAAGAAGTAGCCTCACTTTTTTTTTTCTCCCTTTTATACTTTCATGATCGAAAACGAAGGTAAACACCATTGTCAGACGTAAGGCGTCGTCATTAAACACGCGATTAAGCCTAATTGCACATTCACTTTCATTACTCTAATGTTTTATTGTGTTTTTTCCATCAATTACATTTTTTCCTTCCTCAATTAAAAGTGCTTTATTATAAAATGATATGGGGGATCTAGACTCGAGGTCTTAGTAGAGAAGACTTTTGGTTACTGACCTATCCTATCATACTGGTCCTGGAATTGATCAGGATGAGCACTGAAGTTTTGAGGAGCACGGAAAGCGTACATAGAGACCATAGTGGATAGAGTGGACAATTGGATAAAATGCATAGAGAGCATGGATAACATAGAAAGCATAGAGAGTATAAAGAACATACATATATACTATAGAGAGCTTTGGGAGCATGGCAGGAGATAGAGTATGATGAGCATAGGCAGCATAGGGAACATAGAGAGCATAGAGAGCGTAGACAGACTTTCAACATACACAGCATAGAGAGAATAGAGGGCATAAAAACCATCAAGGTCATACAGACAGGACATCATCATAGACAGTATAGACAGCATAGACTGCACAGAGAGCATAGAGAGCATATACAGCATTGACAGCATATATGCTGCCTAGACTGGATAGACTGCATAGAAAGCATATACAGCATAGTGAGCTTAGAGAGCATACAGAGCATAAAAAGTATACAGAGCACATAGATAGCATAGTAACGATCGCATGCATAGTATTTAGAGAATTGGTAGTTCAGAATATTTATATTAAATCTACCGGTTTGTTTGATTCTAAGCTTCCATTTAAATAAAGAATTTTAAAAGAGAAATCATGTTTTGAAAAAAAAGGGAAGACTTTAAAGTATTGAGTGGTCCGAAGATGGGGAAGAAAAGGAAAAGGATTTATGATAAAAGAATGACTCGTACGATGGGTCCAGGACGTAGGAAGATCCCGTTAAACTTACCCAGACAAATCTGCACCGTAATTTTCGTCTTTTCATGATTTCTATCACAAAAAGTTTTCCAAGGTGATGCAAGACAAAATTCAAATCACTCAATCCCGAGATTTTTAGATTCTGGAACGAGCAGATGTGGGAACTGTTACGTCAATTCGTTATTTTCAAGGTCTTTCAAGGATCAATTTTTTTTCCAGTACTGAGTCGAAATTATGTAACATTTAGGTAGATTTTGTTTCTTTTTATCTTTTGCATCCTTTCAATTGATGGATTGTTAAGTCGTTGGTTGTCAGGTTGCTTAGTTAGAAACAAGATTGCGTTAGAAGATAAGGATGGTAAATAAGGGAAAAAGGCTCAATGACGATTAAATGCTTTTTTCTTCGAAGAACCCATTAAGAATTAAAAGAGGCTAATCATATGCTAAATGGCAACTTAAAGCCTGTACACGATAAACGTACCTTCAGGCACTCATTACGTAATTAGCTATTTAAAAAACAATATTTTCAACTTCTTAAATCAAAATGCTCTTTTTAATTCGATCACTTTCACTACTTAGGAATTCAAGGTTTTTTATGTTTTTTAGAGCGAGTAGGTACAATACTAATAAAGTGATAGAATTCATGGAGTACAACATTCTTGGAACACTCGGCGGGTATTATCATAACGAAGTGACGTTTTAAAATGATGTCTCCATTTGAATCAGTTGCAAGTCTGAGAGAGGTCCCTCATTACCATTGAATAAAGCTGTATATATAGCAAAGGGAGGAGGGGCTCTTTTAGTATTAATTCTAAAATAAGGTGTGCCATCGCTATGTAAAAGACTGAAAGAACTTTATTGGTTGGAAAAGGGGAGGCTTAAATTAGATCTTGGATTCGTTGAAAAGGACAATAAAAGGCTTCACATTTTACGATGGGGTAAAAGGGGCACCACAAAATATGGGGTAAAAGGGGCACCACAAAATATGGGGTAAGATAGCACCACGAATGAGGTAAAAGGATCACCACAAATGGGGTAAAAGGATCACCACAAAATGAGTAAAAGAAGCACCACAAAATATGGGGTAAAGTAGCAATAAAAAAGATGGGGTAAAAGGGGCACCACAAAATATGAGGTAAAAGGAGAACCACAAAAGATGGGGTAAAAGGGGAACCACAAATATGGAGTAAACTTAGCACCACAAAATATGGGGTAAACGGAGCACCACAAGTGGGGTAATATAGGCATCCCAAGTGGGGTAATATAGGCACTACAAGTGGAGTAAAATAGGCACCACAAATGGGGTAAAATAGGCACCACAAATGGGGTAAAATAGGCACCACAAATGGGGTAAAATAGGCACCACAATTGGGGTAAAATAGGCACCACAATTGGGGTAAAATAGGCACCACAATTGGGGTGAAATAGGCACCACAATTGGGGTAAAATAGGCACCACAATTGGGGTAAAATAGGCACCACAATTGGGGTAAAATAGGCACCACAATTGGGGTAAAATAGGCACCACAATTGGGGTAAAATAGGCACCACAATTGGGGTAAAATAGGCACCACAAATGGGGTAAAATAGGCACCACAATTGGGGTAAAATAGGCACCACAATTGGGGTAAAATAGGCACCACAATTGGGGTAAAATAGGCACCACAATGGGGGTAAAATAGGCACCACAAATGGGGTAAAATAGGCGCCACAATTGGGGTACAATAGGCGCCACAAATGGGGTACAATACGCGCCACAATTGGGGTAAAATAGACACCACAAATGGGGTAAAATAGGCACCACAAATGGGGTAAAATAGGCACCACAATTGGGGTAAAATAGGCAATACAATTGGGGTGAAATAGGCACCACAAATGGGATAAGAGAAGCACCACAAATGGGATAAGAGAAGCAAGAAAATAAGGCAAAAATGGCACCAAAAAGACAGTAAAGGGTGCATCAAAAATGGTGCAAAAATGTGAAGAGTCCCTCAAAAAAAGATCATTGGACACCACGATGGAGTAAAAGAAGCAGCAGAATGTGGAAAAAGGGAAGACCTAATTATGTCTCGGGTTCATGGACGAAAAAAATACTTTCACCTTTGTTGTATTTGTGGACCAATCGCCCCGAACGTATTTTTTTTCTTGGACGAAATCCGTACAATCGTTTTGTCAGGGTCAAACAGTTTTGCGGTTTCACCCGCAGGCCGCAATCTGATAGATGATATCCTTTTCGCGTTCCTTTTCTTTTTTCTCCGTTCCCTCCACATTTCAAATTTGCATATTTGAAAAGTTTGTTTGAAGAGCATATAATTGGAGGCCAATTAGTCAAAATAAGAACAATTTGAAATTTGCCAAAGGCCACTTTCATACAACCTTGGAAATCGAGTATTCAAGTCAGGTTTTTGTTTCTTGAATACTAAATAAAGACTCGCCATAAACTTCTTAAAACGTTGGGGTAAAAAAATTATCCTGTAATTTTCAATCTAATAGCTTCGATTAAAGACCTCCAAGCCAAAGTGGAGTTTCCAAAAGATGATATTTTTTCGGTTTTTCCCTTATATCTCCTGAAAAACTCAAAATTTTGAAAATAAAATTTTCATAAAAATTAAAAAGAATTAAATTTTGCTTCGATTTGGCCATATTAGAAATTTTTTTGACTCTTTTTTTTCCATATTTTTCAAAAATTAAATTTCACAATTTTTCATGCTCTGCTACCTATGAGAGGAGAAATGAAAATTTGAAGAGATTTTTGATGAGATTAAACTCTTTTCCCTTTAGTAATTGGTTCAGAATTGCTCGTAATTTGTTATAAAGTAATTAAACTTTATGGCTACCAATGTACGGAGCGGCTAGCCCGAACATCAGGTGCCGAAGCCGGGTGGGGATCCTAATCCAGCAGCTCGGAACTCCACCTCAGTCTCCTTTCATCTTCCAAGTGTTGTGAACGTGATTTCCCCTCAGTGCTCTCTCTTTACCAAACGAAGCGTGTTTTCGGATAATAATTTTTTTTAGGTATTTAAATTTTTTTTTCTTCTATTTTTATCGAAAGACCATTTCAGTCAAAAATTCAAAAAATTTTTTTTGATCTCCTTATTTAGGAAACCCAAAAAGCATGAATATATTCATACTCACGAACCTAAAATTAGCCCATTTTACCTCTTAAAAAATTCAATAAAATATAACTTCAACTTCATGAACAGTCGTACTCCAAAATCGACAAAAACGAAGGGAAAAATTCTTTAAAAACACTGATTGAAAAAGTAGTAAAAAACATAATGATCGGTAATTTACATAAAAATATTCAAGAATAATTTTCACATCAATAATTCAAAATTTTCTATTTAGTCTTAATCAGCTCATAAATCAAGTTTTCATAGGAAAAAAAAATTTGAAATTTTTTTTTGTTCTTTAATGAGATAAATGTCAGGGTTATAGTTAAGATGTCTCAGGAAAGAATTTATTTACCTTTTTTAATTTCTTTTTTTGAGGTCCAAGTCACGTGGATAGGGATTACATCACATTTTCCACAACCTGTCGTGATGTTTGCTTTTCAAAAAATGTTTCTCAAGGCCAGCACGTCATTTTTCGACTTTTTTACTACTTGAGTCTTGGATAAAAAGCTTAATTTTTAATTCAGAAATCGGAACAAGGTACAACGAGACAATTGAAGAAACCCTTGACCTTTCAAAGATGCATAAAGTCTATGCAGACTTTTGTTTACATAAATAAACATCAAAAAAATAATAAAAGGAGGCCGGACAAATGCGGAAATGTCTCAGATTTAGGTTCATAAATAATGGAAATACAATATATTCCAGTAAATATGAGTGAATTCCTACAATTTCCTATTATAAGACAAAGTTTGCCTTGAAAAATTTCATTTTATTCGAACAATAAAATGTGTAAGCTTTTAATGACGTGTTTAGAAATAAAAGAGGGTTGAGAGGCGTCGTTTTTATTTTTTCTCGCGAAAAATAATTGCTTGACAGGTTAATAAGCACGAAACTTTGAAAGATTAATAGAATTTAAACGAAAAGGTTTTGTTCTTCTTCAAAGAGACTCAATCTTGTCTCGAAAATCAGATTTCACACTTCATTAATTTCGGTCTGAGCGATTCCCATTTCACGCTCGGTGGAGTTTTTTATGTAATTAATTTTTCGGAGCTGGATCAGGTTTTGTTTGTTTTTAAAAAGAGACGATAACGAAGAAAAAACGTGATTTGGGGTGAAGGAAGATGTTTAACTTGGAACGTGTTTAGGAACTTTAGGGTAAATATATGGGAAGGTTTTAGGTGCCTTCTCATTTTTAAGCAGATTTTGGCCTCTTTAATCCCATTTTGATGTCTCTTTTACCGGATTTTTTATTATTCTTTTACGGGGATTTTGATGCCCCTTTTACCCCATTTTGATATCTTTTATGCCTTTTTGATTCCTCTTTTACCCAATTTCGATTCCACTTTTACCCGATTTTGATTCATCTTTTACCCAATTTCGATTCATCTTTTACCCGATTTTGATTCATCTTTTACCCTATTTTGATTCATCTTTTACCCAATTTCGATTTCTCTTTTACCCCATTTCAATTCCACTTTTACCCGATTTTGATTCATCTTTTACCCAATTTTGATTCATCTTTTACCCAATTTTGATTAATCTTTTACCCAATTTCTATTTCTCTTTTACCCCATTTTGATTCCTCTTTCACCCAATTTCGATTTCTCTTTTATCCCATTTTGATTAATTTTTTACCCCATTTTGATTCCTCTTTTACCCAATTTCGATTTCTCTTTTATCCCATTTTGATTCCTTTTTTACCCCATTTTGATTCCTCTTTTATCCCATTTCGATTCCTCTTTTACCCCATTTCGATTCCTCTTTTACCCCATTTTGATTCCTCTTTTACCCCATTTTGATTCCTCTTTTACCCAATTTCGATTTCTCTTTTATCCCATTTTGATTCCTTTTTTACCCCATTTTGATTCCTCTTTTACCCAAATTTCGATTCCTCTTTTACCCCATTTGTGTGCCCCTTTTCACCTAACTTTTTCCTCATTTTGGTGCCTTTTTTTTACCTTTTTTGGCATATACTTCCTATCTCATCTTTGGTTAGGAAAGGTCATTGTCTTGCTTGGGGTGAACTTTTTCTCAAGGATATACAAAAAGGGTTTTAAAGACCAATCGATTCCTTCCATCTCCTTACAAATATGGCTACCCTACATACCATGCATAAATAAGTAGCGCTTATTTTATACTTCAAACCAAGTACGGACTTAAATTTCAGTATTTAGAGAAGCCTTAGAAATTTTCCAACCTTAATTTTATCCCAAATCGTCTCCAGCCTCGGTAAAAAATGTAAATTCTTCCACCTTCTAATCTAAAGATTAACATATAAACGAGAGGGTAGGAAATCAAAGGAGGATCTCAGGTTGCCTCTTTTTCGCGCGGGATTTAGCTTCTCCAGGATGGCAGATCGTCTGATTTGCATGTCCCACCTACGTTTTTCATGTAGAGCACGTCCTTTGATCGAGCCAAGGTTTCTCAGGAGGATAAAAACGAGAGAAAAAATCCCCAAAGACTACCACAACACGTACGCATCTTAGAACATTGTGTCTTCCTTCTATATAATTATAACTACATAGTAGGAACGAAATTTTGACATCTTATAATAAAAAAAATGACAGGAAAAGAAAAAAAATTATATAGCAAAACCTCATCTCGGAGAATAACAAGGGATGATGTAATATTTTTTTTGCTAATTCAGACTCCCTCAAGTCCCCCATTAAGTACTGAACTCTTTCGATATGAATAGACGAAAAAAAAAGTTGGTTTCGAAAAATGTGATTTGTGTGGCAGGAGTATCTGGGTTGGAAAAAGCCCCAAAAAGATGAAGACGAAGTGGGTGTGATGGTGGTGATATGGTGGTGATACTCATCGTCGGAGGCGAGCATTCGCCCCAGTCGTCATCGACGACAGTTTCGATAATCTCTTCGGATTCGCAGGTTTCGCCCGATGATGTCTTGGCAGCCACGAAGGAAGGTATGCAGGAAGGGGGTAAGCCCAATTTTTTCATTATTTTCTTCTAACAATAGGAGAATTAAGTTTTGAAATTGCAAAAAGTGCAATATTTTATAATTTCATCTTATTTAGGCCTTTAGGGCCATAAGGGTTTTCTAAATCCAAGTTTTTCGAGTAAAGTGAGCAATTTGATAAAAAAAAATGTCATTTTTGAACATCGATATCTCCTGAACGGCTTGACCGATTTTGACTTTCAAAAGCTCATTAGACGCAAAATTTAATAATCTTTCTTTTTGTACTTCGTGGTTAAGTCGCTAAAATGCATCGTTTTTGCCCTAGAGATCAAAAACTGAAAAAAAGTTCAAAATTCGGCCGGTTTTTTCAAAATGGCGGACGAAGCACAGGGGTTCCCGCAAACTTGGATTTAGAACTACCTAATGGTCCTAAACAATATATATAAAAAAAAACATTTGGTGCCCTTTTTTCACCTAATTCTTCACTACAATCAGGTTTCATCATTTTAAGGAATTTTCGAGCTTTTAAAACGAAAAGTGTTAAACGAGTCACAATTAGGAACTTCCACAATTAGACTTTAGTGCCCCATTAAGTCCCATTATAAAAGACACCAATAACTTCCTAATAGTCTCCTTTGAAGAAAAAATTCCCAGCGTGGGAATTGTCAAAAGTATTCCGAGATTCTTAAGAATGTTCAAGTCTAAAGTGCCTCTTTTTAAAACGGATTTTTTCAATGTTCATTGAGATTTTTTGCTTTCAAGTAGAACGGGGAAATTCGAGATGCAAATGTGGTCCCTATAAGGTCGTTACCGGTGATATTTTGTCCTTTTAATTGTCCACCGGCCAAGGACAGACACGAGAAGTTCGAATATCAATTGCTTGCTGGTTTTTTTAAATTAACTCTTTATGATTCACGATTGTTCTGTTCTTTTGACATTCCGAGTCTGTCACGAAGGAGAAAGGACTCGAAAATTAAAAAGTTCAAAAATTCTACCAATAAGTCCCTGAAAAGCCATTTCATAGGCGACTCGTTATGACTAGAACTAGGCTCTAAAGTTGCAAGCGCTTTAACTCCGCCAAAAAAGGGTGTTTTCTCGTTGAAAAAAGGTTCAAAAAGCGTTTTTTATCACCAAAAAAGGTTCAAAATCTATCAATACAGGGTCTTTGTGATGGCAAAAAGGTTCGAAATCTTCGAAAAGGTTCTTTTTAGTCCAAGAAGATTCGACGTCTGCCTTAAAGGTATTTCTTTTCATCGAAAAAGGTTCAAAATCCACCTCTAAAGGCCATTTCTCATCGAAAAATGATCAAAACCAGGCTTTTTCTCATCAAAAAACGTTCAAAATCTATCAATATATGGTGTTTGTGAAGGCAAAAAGGTTCGAAATTTGTCGAAAAGGTTCTTTTTAGTCCAAAAAGATTCGGCGTCAGCCTCAAAGATATTTCTTTTCATCGAAAAAGGATCAAAACCTGCCTATAGAGTGTTTTTTCTCATCAAAAAAGGTTCAAAATCTATCAATACAGGGTCTTTGTTCTGGAAAAAAGGTTCGAAATCTGTCGAAAAGGTTCTTTATAGTCCAAAAAGATTCGACGTCTGCCTTAAAGGTATTTCTTTTCATCGAAAAAGGATCAACACCTGCCTATAGAGTGTTCCTCATCAAAAAAAGGTTCAAAATCTATCAATACAGGGATTTTTTGATGGCGAAAAGGTTCGAAATCTGTCGAAAAGGTTCTTTATAGTCCAAAAAGATTCGACGTCTGCCTTAAAGGTATTTCTTTTCATCGAAAAAGCTTCAAAATCCACCTCAAAGAACCATTTTTCATCGAAAAAGGATCAAAACCATCCTATAGAGTGTTTTTCTCATCAAAAAACGTTCAAAAAGGGCCTTTTCTCATTGAAAACTGTCGAATCAGGGCTTAAAACAAGCTGCAGGGACGAAATATTAAGGAAGTTATTAGCCTTAAGGAACCAGCCCAGTGACTCATGAGTGGGAAGGGACGTCTTATTTCTTATCGGTCGTTTAACCCAAGTTTGTGTACTAAATCTTATGAAATATGAAGGCTATCCCTTGAAAACTAAAAATTACTTGGCCAGCTGGGTGCAACAAAGTTGACCTCTTGTTTTCTTAATTACCTGTTCGACGAAGAAAGTTATAAGAATGTTTGGGAGTGCCTATATAGGGTTCAAATCTCATTCATCTTCCTGTTACAACCCCGATTGCGTAATCTCATTTCCCTTCGCTGTCGAAAGTTCTCCTATATAACCTTGAAAGGTTAAACCTGAAAAAAAAAATCAAATATGCAAATGTATAGAAAAGGGATGAAAAAAGAGATTCCGACTAAGTGTGTTGGCTTGTAAAAGTGAGGAGGTCAGGATAACGAGAAGGGCTCCTCCTTCTTGTCGACCTTGAAGGCCAGTACCGGTGAGAAGAGCAATTATGTTATTTTTGTCCTTATTAAAAAGCTCTTTTAACCGCTGAGATAATTGTCCGTAATTTCAAATGTCACTAAATCCAAACTTTATCGCCCGAATAAATAAAAAGCCCCATCTCGAAACTTTTTATTGCCTTAGAAATTGTTAACGCGCCGAAGGTGACTTTTTATTTATTTCACCCTCACACAATGTAATCCGTCGCCTCTTTTCTTTTTTTCTGAGCGTCGGACTCGTTAATTCGAAAGGATTCCTTGATTGTAAAGGATGATCGAATATTTCAAAACCTGATTTCTCCATTGTATGATCGGGAATGGAAACAAATCGTTAGTTTCTTCTCATTCCGCACGTCCACCCACGCTCCCGAGCAACAAGTGCCTCACATTTGTCAAACCACGTGATTAAAACGTTAAAATTACCACCACAAAACGTTTATCCTAAAATATTAGCTTTTTTCAGTCTCAAATGCAGCTTTATTTTTTATCAACCTATAAAGAAAGATTTGTTTTGAACGAGAATAAAATTTTTACGCACATTTTTAATTTTTTTCGATAAGGAAGACACTTTTTTGATAATGGAAAACCCTTTTCAGACAGATTTTGAACGTTTCCCGATGAGCAAAGACAGTTTTTAGGCAGATTTTGACGCGAAAAGTGTTTTTAGGCAGTTTTTGATGATAAAAGGTTCTTTTTAAGCAGATTTTTAACCTTTTTCGATAAGCAAGACACATTTCAGTTAAAGTTTAGACATTTCCGATAAGAAAGACACTTTTCAGTTGGAATTTAAACATTTTTTGATAATCTAAGACCCTTTTCAGACGGATTTTGAACGTTTTCCGATGAGAAAAGACCATTTTCAGGCAGATTTTGAACGTTTTTTGATGCGGAAACAGTTTTCAGGCAAATTTTTGATGTTTTATGCGAAAACCGTTTTCAAGCAGATTTTGATCCTCTTTTGATAAGGAAGACACTTTTCAGTTGGAATTTAGACGTTTTTGGGAAGCGAAGACCCTTTTCTGACAGATTTCGAACGTTTTCAGAAGAGGAAAGACAGTTTTCAGTCAGATTTTGACGCGAAAAGTGTTTTCACGCAGTTTGATAATAAAGTCTTTTTTAAGCAGATTTTCAACCTTTTTTTTCGATAAGGAAGACACATTTCAGATAAAGTTAAGACTTTTTCGATTACAAAGATACTTTTCAGTTGGAATTCAGACGTTTCTTGATAATCTAAGACCCTTTTCAGACAGATTTTGAACGTTTCCAAATGAGGAAAGACAGTTTTCAGGCAGGTTTTGACGCGAAAAGTGTTTTCAGGCCGTTTTTGATGATAAAATTATCTTTTTTAAGCAGATTTTGAACCTTTTTTTTCGATAAGGAAGACACATTTTCAGTTAAAGTTTAGACTTTTTCGATAAGAAAGACACTTTGCAGTTGGAATTTAGATGTTTTTAGATAATCTAAGACCCTTTTCAGACAGATTATGAAAGTTTCCCGATGAGAAAAGACCTTTTTCAGGAAGATTTTGAACGTTTTTTGATGCTAAAACCGTTTTCAGGCAGATTTTTGCCAATAAAAAGCCCTTATAGCATATTTTAAACCTTTTTATAAGGTCCTTTGAACTTCCTTTGAACCTTTTTATAAGGAACCTTTTTTGATAAGGAAGACACTTTTCAGTTGGACTTTGACGTTTTTTGATGAGCGAAGACCCTTTTCAGGCAGATTTTGAACGTTTTTTGATGCGAAAACCGTTTTCAGGCGGTTTTTGGACGATTTTTGATAATTTAAGGTTATTTAAGCACGTTTTGAACGTTTTTCGATAAGGAATACACTTTTCATTTGTAATTTAGACGTTTTTTTAATAATCTAAGACCCTTTTCAGACAGATTTTGAACGTTTTTTGATACGAAAACCGTTTTCAAGCAGTTTTTGATACTATAATTGTCCTTTTTAAGCAGAAAACACTTTGCAGATAAATTTTTGGCTTTTTCGGTATGAAAGGACTACGTTTCACTGATTTTCGATGAGCAAAAAAAAAAAATTTAAACAGTTTTCTAACCTTTTTTCATGACATTATTTCATGGAAAGAAAGTATTTTACTTCCTATTTTTGACGATTTGAAGTGCATGCAGAGTCACCAGGTTGAACGTTTAAAATTAAATATTTTATCGCGACTTTTTTATTGGCTTTATACAGCACGTAGTGGAAGTATAAAAATTTTAAGAACTACAACGTAATAAATTACCTCAAATATAGACGTTAAGGTTTATGTCCCTTATAATTAAGTTGACTGAAAAAGAAAAAATTCAATGTAACTTTCACTCTCGAGATCTCCAAGTCATTTTGATTAATTCGATAAGCACCTTTCAGTGAATTAATTTATAATAAAGGTTTTTCGTTGACGTTATGTAATCATCAATTGGTTCTTAGGTTTTGATGGCTTGATAGCGCCTTTGTCTTAATGGACGGTTTAGCTGGATGCTGCCTTTGAATCTTTTTGGCTTGATTTTGAATTATTTGTCTAGTTCGTGGGATGTTTCTTTGAGTTAATTAAGTAAAAAGGTTCGAAGTTCTCATGTGTTTAACGTGTTTCACAAATAGTTGTTTTATTTCTTTTCCTCGAGTTTCGGATTACAATTAAATCCGATGGCCGGGAAAGAAAAAGGAAACGAGATCTTCTTCTCAAATCCGTGACTTGGAGTGTCAGGTTGCAACCTCCAACCTCACCTGTTCGATCTGCATCTTCCCCTCTCGCTCATAGAATCGTGATGCAATAGGAAGTAGTTTATAAGTCTCAAGGGCAACATCCAACAATACATGCTACTTGTCAGCTGATTTAATTTCAGATCCTATCGATTCTGGAAGTCATCACTTCCGAGAAAGCAAAACTTGGAAATGCACTTTACTTTCTAGAAGGGCTTCTAGATAGGCCCGGGATATTCCAGAAGGGCCGGTCATCCCGATTTTGATCCTCTTTTGGACACGATGGGCCCTTTTTAACAGATTTCGTTCTTTTACGGAAATTTTTAGAGCACTAGAGGACCTTTAACCTAGATAGAATTCCTTTAAAACAAACAGGGCTCTTTTTAGGTGGTTTTGTCTTTTTTTTTAGACACGAGGTGCCCTTTTAACTAGATTTTGTTCTTTTACGACAAAAAGGAGCCCCTTTAGCTTGATTTCTGATCCTTTTTGGGCACTAGGGGCCCTTTAAACTAGATTCTGTTCTTTTCCTACAAAAGGGGCTCCTTTTAGCTTGAGTTTTAATCCTTTCTGGACACTAGGGGCCCTTTTAACTAGATTTTATTCCTTCACGACGAAAAGGGCCCCCTTTCAGCTTGATGTTTTGTTCTTTCTGGACACTAGGGGCCTTTTAACCTAGATAGAATTCCTTTGAAACAAATAGGGCCCTTTTTAGGTGGTTTTTTGTCTTTTTCAGTCACTAGGGGCCCTTTTAACAAGAATTTGTTTCTTTATAACGAAAAGGGGCCCTTTTAGCTTGATTTTTTTTTATATCCTTTCTGAACAATAGGGGCCCTTTTAACTAGATTTTATGCTTTTACGACGAAAAGGGCCCCTTTTAGCTTGATTTTTGATCCTTTCTGGACCCTAGGGGGCCTTTGACCTAGATATAATTCCTTTAAACAAATAGGGCCCTTTTTAGCTTGTTTTTTGTCTTTTTTAGACACGAAGGGCCATTTTAAATAGATTTTGTTCGATTACGACGAAAAGGGCCCCTTTTAGCTATATTTTTTATCCTTTCTGGACACAAGGGGCCCTTTAACTAGATTTTGTTCCTTTACGATGAAAAGGGCCCCTTTAGCCTTTATAGAATTCCTTTAAGCAAATAGGGCCTTTTTTGGCTTGGTTTTTTGTCTTTTTTTTGGCCACGAGGGGCCCTATTAACTAGATTCTGTTCCTACAAATAGGGCCCCTTTAGCTTTATTTTTCATCCTTTCTAGACACAAGAGGCCCTTTAACCTAGATAGAATTCCTTTAAACAAATAGGGCCCTTTTTGACTTGGTTTTTGTTCTTTTTTGGACACGAGGAGCACTTTTTAACTAGATTTGGTTCCTTTGTGACTAAAGGGGCCCCTTTTAACTTGATTTTTGATACTTCCTGGACATTATGGCCCCTTTAGCCTTGAGTCTACATTGTAACAAATAGAAACGGGGCCCTTTTTAGCTTGGTATTTTTCTATTTTGGGCCCTAAGGGCCCTTTTAATTAGATTTGTTCCTTCAGCGACAAAAAAAGACCTTTTTTAACATGTTTTTTGGTCTCTTTTGGAAAGAAGGCACCTTTTAACTAGATTTTGCTCCTTTACGATGAAAAGGGGCCCTTTTAGCTTGATTTTTGTCCTTTTTTGACACTAAGTTCCCCTCCCCCCGCCTCCCTGATCACAACCACCTCATTTGCTACGTTAAAAGCGGTTGTAAGTTCAGCCTCGAACGCTCCAGACAGATTTCCATTCATTCAATTACCCCTTTTAGTTTCGTCCTTGCTCTTTATAGTTTAAATCGGCCGTAAAACAAAGAATGACGAATGTTAAATTTGCCTTTACTTTCAAAATGTCATTCAATAATAAGCTCTTTTTCCTTTCTTTTGTTTACTCCTCGAATCCTTTTTGTTTTATCGTTTTGCGGTTTCTTTGAAGATATGCGGGCCCGATAAAGAACAATCCTTTTTATTTTTACGTAAGAGTTATGGAATTTCCACGAGGATTATCGGATTCTCAATTTATAAGCTCATATAAGGAAAGTCTTTA